>BSBK01012400.1:0-30000 GCA_027943335.1 Chamaecyparis obtusa
CATTTTTTTTCCGCGAGTTTCGACCCCGCCCGGGAGCGAGCTCGGCGCCGATCCCGCCCCGCCGCTCCCCGGAGAGCTCGACCGGTTCGGTTCCGCTCGGATCGGACCCCGCCCGCGAGCGCCGCTCGGCTCGACGAGCTCGATGGGGATCCCGTCCGCGGGCGAGCTGGGCGTGGCTACACGTATGACCCGAATGTAATTTTTTTTTTTTTTTTTTTTTTAACTCTGGTTTTTTCGTTCTTATCCTCGTACGGAGCCTCCTTTGTTCATTTTTTTTCCGCGAGTTTCGACCCCGCCCGGGAGCGAGCTCGGCGCCGATCCTGCCCCGCCGCTCCCCGGAGAGCTCGACCGGTTCGGTTCCGCTCGGATCGGACCCCGCCCGCGAGCGCCGCTCGGCTCGACGAGCTCGAATGGGATCCCGTCCGCGGGCGAGCTGGGCGTGGCTACACGTATGACCCGAATGTAATTTTTTTTTTTTTTTTTTTTTTTTTTAACTCTGGTTTTTTCGTTCTTATCCTCGTACGGAGCCTCCTTTGTTCATTTTTTTTCCGCGAGTTTCGACCCCGCCCGGGAGCGAGCTCGGCGCCGATCCCGCCTCGCCGCTCCCCGGAGAGCTCGACCGGTTCGGTTCCGCTCGGATCGGACCCCGCCCGCGAGCGCCGCTCGGCTCGACGAGCTCGATGGGGATCCCGTCCGCGGGCGAGCTGGGCGTGGCTACACGTATGACCCGAATGTAATTTTTTTTTTTTAATTTTTTTTTAAACTCTGGTTTTTTCGTTCTTATCCTCGTACGGAGCCTCCTTTGTTCATTTTTTTTCCGCGAGTTTCGACCCCGCCCGGGAGCGAGCTCGGCGCCGATCCCGCCCCGCCGCTCCCCGGAGAGCTCGACCGGTTCGGTTCCGCTCGGATCGGACCCCGCCCGCGAGCGCCGCTCGGCTCGACGAGCTCGATGGGGATCCCGTCCGCGGGCGAGCTGGGCGTGGCTACACGTATGACGCGAATGTATTTTTTTTTTTTTTTTTTTTTTTTTTAACTCTGGTTTTTTCGTTCTTATCCTCGTACGGAGCCTCCTTTGTTCATTTTTTTTCCGCGAGTTTCGACCCCGCCCCGGAGCGAGCTCGGCGCCGATCCCGCCCCGCCGCTCCCCGGAGAGCTCGACCGGTTCGGTTCCGCTCGGATCGGACCCCGCCCGCGAGCGCCGCTCGGCTCGACGAGCTCGATGGGGATCCCGTCCGCGGGCGAGCTGGGCGTGGCTACACGTATGACCCGAAAGTAATTTTTTTTTTTTTTTTTTTTTTTTTTTTAATTTAACTCTGGTTTTTTCGTTCTTATCCTCGTACGGGGCCTCCTTTGTTCATTTTTTTTCCGCGAGTTTCGACCCCGCCCGGGAGCGAGCTCGGCGCCGATCCCGCCCCGCCGCTCCCCGGAGAGCTCGACCGGTTCGGTTCCGCTCGGCTTGATCAGCTCTGGTCGCTAGATCACTTGACAAAATTAGGTCAACAGGCAGATCAACTCGGGTCACCAACTAGATCAACTCAGGTCGCAAACTAGATCATCTCGGGTGGCTAGATCAACTCTGCTCGCTAGTCGGTAACTCATACTGCCATAATAAATTAGGTCACTACAACGACTCTGGTCGCTCGGTCGACTAAGGTGACTCAGGTCACTGGGTGGACTTGGTCGACTCGGTCGACTCGGTCGACTCGGGTCACCGAGTTGACTCAGGTAGCCAAATCGACTCAGGTCGAGTCAGTCACCTGACCGACCCGGTCGACTCGGGTCGACGCAGTCAACTTGAGTCAACTCAGTTGACTTGGATCACCGGGTCGACTAGGGTGACTTAGGTCGACTCAGCTGACTCGGTTGACTCAGGTCGACTCAAGTCGACTTGGGTTGTCGGATCTACTCGGGCGTCTAGATTGCACGGGTCACTAGATCAACTCAAGTTGCTAGCGAGATCAGCTCAGGTCACCACACAGGTAACCAACTAGATCAACTCGGGTCACTAGATCAGCTTGGGTCACCAGCTAGATCAGCTCTAGTCGCTAGATCACCTGACAAAATCAGGTCACTAACTAGATCAGCCTGGGTCACCAACCATTTCATCTTAGGTCGCCAACTAGATCAGCTTAGGTCGCTAACTAGATCAACTCAGGTCGCCAGATCAGCTCTGGTTGCCAGCCAAAAACTTTGACTGCCATAATAAATTGGGTCACCACAGCGACTCGGGTCACCAGGTCGACTCGGTTGACTCGGGTCACCAGGTCGACTTGGTTGAATCAGGTCACTGGGTCGACTCGGTCGACTCGATGGACTTGGGTCACCAGGTCGACTTGGTTGACTCAGGTCACCGGGTCGACTCAGTCACCTGACTGACTCGGTCGACTCGGGATGACTCAGTTGACTCAGGTCATCGGATCGACTCGAGTCACCAAGTTGACTCGGGTCACCGGGTCGACTTGGGTTGTCAGATCGACTCGGGCCTCTGGATCAGTACGGGTCACTGGATCAACTCAAGTCGCTAGCGAGATCAACTCAGGTCACCACACGGGTCGCCAACTAGATCAACTCACATCGCCAGATCAGCTTGGGTCACCAACCAGATCAACTCTGGTCGCTAGATCACCTGACAAACTTAAGTCACCAGCCAGATTAGCTTAGGTCACCAGCCAGTAACTCTGACTACCATAATAAATTAGGTCACCACAGTGACTCAGGTAACTGGGTTGACTCAGTCGACTCAGGTCGACTCAGTTGACTCAGGTCACCGGGTCGACTCGATCGACTCAGTTGACTCGATTCACCGGGTTGACTTAGGTTACTGGGTTGACACGATCGACTCAGTTGACTCAGGTCATTGGGTGGACTCCGTTGACTTAATCGACTCAGGTCACCGGGTTGACTCAGTCACCTGACTGACTCGGGTCGACTTGGTTGACTCGGGTCACAAGGTCGACTTGGTTGACTCGGGTCATCAGGTCGACTTGGTTGATTCGGGTCATCGGGTCGACTCGGTTGAGTCGGGTCACCAGGTCGACTCAGGTCGACTTGGGTTACCAGATCGACTCAGGCCTCTGGATCAGGATGGGTTACTGGATCAACTCAAGTTGCTAGCAAGATCAACTTAGGTCACCACACGGGTCACCAACTAGATCAACTCTGGTCGCCAGATTAGCTTGGGTCACCAACCAGATCAACTCTGGTCTCCAGATCACCTAACAAAATTAGGTCACTAGCAACTTGGGTCACTGGGTCGACTCAATTGACTCAGGTCACCGGGTGAACTCGGTCGACTCAGTTGACTCGGGTCACCGGGTCGACTCGGTTGACTCGGGTCATTGGGTCGACTCGGTCGAGTCAGGTCACCAGGTCGACTCGATCGAGTCGGGTCATCGGGTCGACTCAGGTCGTCGGGTTGACTCAGGTCAACTCGGTTGACTCAGGTCACCGGGTCGACTCGGTTGACTTGGGTCACCGCATCGACTTGGTTGACTCAGGTCACTGCGTCGACTCGGTTGACTCGGGTCATCGGGTTGACTCGGTTGACTCGGGTCATCGGGTCGACTCGGTTGACTCAGGTCACTGGGTTGACTCAATTGACTCAGGTCACTGGGTCGACTCGGTTGACTCAGGTCACCGAGTCAACTCGAATCGACTTGGGTTGCCGGATCGACTCAGGCCTCTAGATTGGGATGGGTCACTAGATCAACACAAGTCGCTAGTGAGATCAACTCAGGTCACCACACGGGTCACCAACTAGATCAACTCAGGTCACCAAATCAGATTGGGTCACTAGCCAGATCAGCTCTGGTCGCCAGATCACCTCACAAAATTAGGTCGACAGCCAAATCAGCTTAGGTTGCCAACTAGATCAATTCAGGTCACCAGATCAGCTCTAGTCACCAGCCAGTAACTCTGACTGCCATAATAAATTAGGTCACCATAGTGACTCAGGTCGCTGGGTCGACTCGATCGACTCGGGTCACCAGGTCAACTCGGTTGACACGGGTCACTGGGTCGACTCGGTCGACTCTGTTGACTCGAGTCACCGGGTTGACTCGGTCGACTCAGGTCACTAGGTCGACTTAGGTCGACTCAGTCACCTGACTGACTCGGTCGACTTGGGTCGACTTGGTTGCCTCGAGTCATCGTGTTAACTCAGTTGACTCAGGTCATCGGGTCAACTCAGTTGACTCCGGTCATTGGGTCAACTCAGTTGACTCAAGTCATCAGGTCAACTTAGTTGACTCAGGTCACTGGGTCGAGTCGGTCGACGCGGTTGACTCAGGTCACCAGGTCGACTTGGGTTGCCGGATCGACTCGGGCCTCTAGATCAAGATGGATCATCGGGTCAACTCAAGTTACTAGCGAGATCAACTCAGGTCACCACATGGGTCGCCAACTAGATCAACTTGGGTCACCAGATTAGCTTGGGTCACCAGCTAGATCAGCTCTGGTCGCCATATCAGCTTATGTCACCAACTAGATCAACTCAGGTCGCCAGCCAATAACTTTGACTGCCATAATAAATTGGGTCACCATAGTGACTCGGGTCGCTAGGTCAACTTGGTTGACTCAGGTCATAGGGTCGACTCGGTTGACTCAGTTGACTCAGGTCATTGGGTCGACTCAGTTGACTCATGTCACTGGGTCGACTCGAGTCACCAGGTCGACTCGGTTGACTCAGGTCACTAGGTCGACTCGGGTCAACTCAGTCACCTTACTAACTTAGGTAGACTTGGTTGACTTGGGTCACCAGGTCAACTTAGGTCATCAGGTCAACACGGTTGACTCAGGTCACTAGGTCAACTCTGTCGACTCAGGTCACCAAGTCAGCTGGGTCGACTTAGTCAACTCTGGTCACCGGGTCGACTCAGTTGATTCGAGTCACCGGGTCACTGGGTCGACTCGGTTGGCTCGGGTCATCGAGTTGACCAGGTTGACTCGGGTCACTGGGTCGACTCGGTGGACTCGAGTCGACTCGATTGACTCAGGTCGAGTTGGGTTGCCGGCTCGACTCGGGCCTCTGGATCGGGATGGGTCACTGGATCAACTCAAGTCGCTAGCGAGATCAACTCAGGTCACCACACGGATCACCAACTAGATTTACTCAGGTCGCCATATCAGCTTGGGTCACCAACCAGATCAGCTCTTGTCACCAGATCACCTGACAAAATTAGTTCACCAACCAGATCAGGTTAGGTCACCAATTAGATCAACTCAGGTCGCTAGATTAGCTCTGGTCGCCAGTGAGTAACTCCGACTGCCATAATAAATTGGGTCACCACAAAAACCCTGGTCGCTGGGTCGACTCAGTCAACTCAGTCAACTTGATCAACTCGGGTCACCGGGTCAACTCGGGTCATCGGGTCAACTCGGGTCACTGGGTCGACTCGGTCGACGTGGGTCACCGAGTCGACTTGGGTTGCCGAATCAACTTAGGCCTCGAGTCGACTTGGGTTGACACGGGTCGACCTAGTCGACTCAGGTCACTAGGTTGACTCAATTGATTCAGGTCACTAGGTCAACTCAGTCGACTCTGGTTTACTCGGGTCGACTCGGTCACCTGACCGACTCGGGACACCACGTCGACTCAGTCGACTCGGTTGACTCGGGTCATCGAGTCGACTCGGTTGACTCGGGTCATCGAGTCGACTCGGTTGACTCAGGTCACTCGGTCAACTCGATAGACTCGGGTCACCGAGTCGACTTGGGTTGCCGGATTGACTCAGGCCTCTGGATCAGGACGGGTCACTGGATCAACTCAAATCGCTAGCAAGATCAACTCAGGTCACCACACGGGTCGCCAACTAGATCAACTTGAGTCACCAGATCAACTTGGGTCACCAGCCAGATCAGCTCTGGTCTCCAGATGACCTGACAAAATTAGGTCACTAGCCAGATCAGCTTAGGTCACCCACTAGATCAATTCAGGTTGCCAGCTCAGCTCTGGTCGCCAGCTAGTAACTTTAACTGCCATAATAAATTAGGTCACCACAGCGACTTGGGTCACTGGGTCGACTCAGTTGACTCGGGTCATCGGGTCAACTCGGTCGACTCAGTTGACTTGGGTCACCAGGTCGACTCGGTTGACTCGAGTCATTGGGTCGACTCAGTTGACTCGGGTCACTGGGTCGACTCAATTGAGTCAGGTCACTGGGTCGACTCGGTCAACTTAGGTCATCGGGTCGACTCAGTCACCTAACCGACTCGGTCGACTCAGGTCGACTCGGATCACCGGGTTGAATCGATCGACTTGGTTGACTCGGGTCACCGCGTCAACTCAGTTGACTCGGGTCGACTCGGTTGACTCAGGTCACTGGGTTGACTCAGTTGACTCAGGTCACCGGGTCGACTCGATTGACTCAGGTCACCGGGTCGACTCGGGTCACCGGGTCAACTCGGTTGACTCGGATGATCGAGTCGACTCGGTCGACTCGGATCGACTTGGGTTGTTGGATCAACTCAAGCCTCTAGATCAGGATGGGTCACTAGATCAACACAAGTCGCTAGCGAGATCAACTCAGGTCACCACACAGGTCGCCAACTAGATCAACTCGAGTCGCCAGATCAGATTGGGTCACCAGCCAGATCAGCTCTGGTTGCTAGATCACCTCACAAAATTAGGTCGACAGCCAAATTAGCTCTGGTCACTAGATCACCTCACAAAATTAGGTCGACAACCAGATCAGCTTAGGTTGCCAACTAGATCAATTCAGGTCGCTAGATCAACTCTGGTCGCTAGCCAATAACTTTGACTGCCATAATAAATTGGGTCACCACAGCGACTCGGGTCGCTGGGTCGACTCGGTCGAGTCGGGTCACTGGGTCGACTTGGTTGACTTAGGTCACTAGGTCAACTCGGTCGACTCAGTTGACTCAGGTCACCGGGTTGACTCGGTTGACTCAAGTCACCGGGTCGACTTAGGTCGACTCGGTTGACTTGGGTCACCAGGTCGACTCAATTGACTCAGGTCATCGGGTCAACTCAGTTGACTCAGGTCATCGAGTCGACTCGATCGACTCGGGTCACTAGGTTGACTCGGTCGACGCGGTTGACTCAAGTCACCGGGTTGACTTGGGTTGCCGGATCGACTTAGGCCTCTAAATCGGGATGAGTCACTTGGTCAACTCAAGTCGCTAGCGAGATCAACTCAGGTCACCACACGGGTCGCCAACTAGATCAACTCAGGTCACCACACGGGTCGCCAACTAGATCAACTCAGGTCGCCAGATCAGCTTGGGTCACCAGCTAGATCAGCTCTGGTCACCAGATCACCTAACAAAATTAGGTCACCAGCCAGATCAGCTTATGTCACCAACTAGATCAACTCGGGTCGCCAGCCAGTAACTTCGACTGCCATAATAAATTGGGTCACCACAGTGACTCAGGTCGCTGGGTCGACTCGGTTGACTCAGGTCACAGGGTCGACTCGGTTGACTCAAGTCATCGGGTCGACTCGGTTGACTCATGTCACTGGGTCAACTCAGGTCACCGGGTCGACTTAGTTGACTTAGGTCACCAGGTCGACTCAGTTGACTCAGGTCACCGAGTCGACTCGGGTCGACTCAGTCACCTTACTGACTTAGGTCAACTTGGTTGACTCAGGTCACCATGTCAACTCAGGTCATTGGGTTGACACGGTTGACTCGGGTCACTGGGTTAACTCTATCGACTCGGTTGACTCGGGTCACCGAGTCGACTCAGTCGACTCTGGTCACCGGGTCGACTTGGTTGATTCGGGTCACCGGGTCACTGGTCGACTCGGTTGGCTCGGGTCATCGGGTCGACTCGGGTCACTGGGTCGACTCGGTTGACTCAGGTCGACTGGGTCGACTTAGTCAACTCTAGTCACCGGGTCGACTCGGTTGATTCGGGTCACCGGGTCACTAGGTCGACTCGGTTGGCTCGGGTCATCGGGTCGACTCAGGTCACTGGGTCGACTCGGTTGACTCAGGTCGACTGGGTCGACTTAGTCGACTCTGGTCACCGGGTCGACTCGGTTGATTCAGGTCACCGGGTCACCGAGTCGACTCGGTTGGCTCAGGTCATCAGGTCGACTCGGTTGACTCGGGTTGCTAGCTCGACTTGGGTTGCTGGCTCGACTCGAGCCTCTAGATCGAGACGGGTCATTGGATCAACTCAAGTCGCTAGCGAGATCAACTCAGGTCACCACATGGGTCGGCAACTAGATTTACTCGAGTCACCATATCAGCTTGGGTCACCAACCAGATCAGCTCTTATCGCCAGATCACCTGACAAAATTAGTTCACCAGCCAGATCAGGTTAGGTCGCTAACTAGATCAACTCGGGGTGCTAGATCAGCTCTAGTCGCCAGTGAGTAACTCTGACTACCATAATAAATTAGGCCACCATAAAAACCCCGGTCGCTGGGTCGACTTGGTTGACTCAGGTCACCGGGTCGACTCAGTTGACTCGGGTCATTGGGTCGACTCGGTCAACTCGGGTCACCGGGTCGACTCGGGTCATCGGGTCACTGGGTCGACTCGGGTCACCGAGTCGACTTGGGTTGCTGGATTGACTCAAGCCTCGAGTCGACTTGGGTTGACACGGGTCGACCTAGTCAACTCAGGTCACCGGGTCGACTCAATTGATTCAGGTCACTAGGTTGACTCAGTCGACTCTGGTTGACTCGGGTCGACTTAGTCACCTGACCGACTCAGTTGACTCGGGTCACCACGTTGACTCGGTCGACTCGGTTGACTCAGGTCGACTCAGTTGACTCGGGTCATCGGGTCGACTCAGTTGACTCAGGTCACTCGGTCGATTCGGTTGACTCGGGTCACTTGGTCAACTCGGGTCGACTTAATCACCTGACTGACTTAGGTCGACTTAGTTGACTCGGGTCACCAGGTCGACTCAGTTGACTCAGGTCACTGGGTCAACTCTGTCGACTCAGGTCACCAGGTCGACTGGGTCAACTCAGTCGACTCAGGTCACCGGGTCGACTCAGTCACTTGACCGACTCGGTTGATTCGGGTCACTGGGTCGACTCGGTTGACTCAAGTCACTGGGTCGACTCGATTGACTCGGGTCGACTCGAGTGACTCGGGTCACCGGGTCAACTCGGGTTGACTCGGGCCTCTAGATCAGGAGGGGTCATTGGATCAACTCAAGTTTCTAGCGAGATCAACTCAAGTCACCACACGGGTCCCCAACTAGATTTACTCAGGTCACCATATCAGCTTGGGTCACCAGCCAAATCAACTCTTGTCGCCAAATCACCTGACAAAATTAGTTCGCCAGCTAGATCAGGTTAGGTCGCCAACTAGATCAACTCGGGTTGCTAGATCAGCTCTGGTCGCCAATGAGTAACTCCAACTGCCATAATAAATTAGGTCACCACAGAAACCCCAGTCGCTGGGTCGACTCGGGTCGACTCGATTGACTCGGGTCATTGGGTCGACTCGGTCAACTCGGGTCACCGGGTCGACTCGGTTGACTCAGGTCATCAGGTCGACTTGGGTCACTGGGTCGACTCGGGTCACCGAGTCGACTTGGGTTGCTGGATCGACTCAGGCCTCAAGTTGACTTGGGTTGACACGGGTCGACCTAGTCTACTAAGGTCTCCTGGTCGACTCGGGTCGACTCAATCGATTCAGGTCACTGGGTCGACTCAATCACCTGACTGACTCGGTCATCTCAGGTCACCATGTCGACTCGATTGACTCTTGTCATCGGGTTGACTCAGTTGACTCAGGTCACTGGGTCAACCGATTGACTCAGGTCACTGGGTCGACTCGGTCACCACACGGGTCACCAACTAGATCAAGTTAGGTAGCTAGCGAGATCAACTCAGGTCACCACACTGGTCCCCAACTAGATCAACTCGGATCGCCAGATCAGCTTGGGTCACCAGCCAGATCAGCTGTGGTCGCCAGATCAGCTTGGGTCACCACATTGACTCAGGTCGCCACATTACTTGGCCAACTCGGGTCACCAGCCAGATCAACTCAGGTGACTCGGTTGACTCAGGTTATCGGGTCGACTCGGGTCGACTTGGGTTGCCAGATCAACTCGGGCCTCGAGTCGACTTGGGTTGACTTGGGTCACCAGGTCGATGCGGGTTGTCAGGTCAACACGAGTCACCGGTTCGACATGGGTCGCCAGTTTGACACGGGTCACTGGGTCGACACGGGTCACTGGGTCGACGCGAGTCACTGGGTCGACGCGGGTCACTAGGTCGACGCAGGTCGCTGGGTTGACTCGGGTCGTCAAGTTGACTCGGGTCGCCGGGTCAACTCAGGTTATTGGATCGACTCGGGTCTCTAGATCAGGACAGGTCACTTGATCAACTCGGGTCACCACATGAGTCACCAATTAGATCAACTCAGGTCACCAGATCAGCTTGGGTCACTAGCCAAATCTGCTCTGGTCGCCAAATCACCTAACCGACTCGGGTCGCCAGCCAGATCAGCTTGGGTCACCACATCACCTGGCCAACTCGGTTCGCCAGATCAACTCAGGACACGACATCGACTCAGGTAGTTAGCTAGATCATCTCAGATCACCAGATCGCCCGATGAACTCAGGTCGGGTGGGGTCTCTAGATCGAGTCGAGTCACCAGATCAAGTCGGGTCCCGAGCCAGATCAACTCAGGTCACCACATCGACTCGGGTCACCAGCCAGATTAGGTCAGGTCACTAGATAGCCTGACCTACTTAGATCTCCAGTGAGTCTGTCCACTTTTTGAATGATTGACCCATACTCCTCTTCAAGTATTATCATAGTCAAGTCTCCGCTTCTAGCTCGACAATAAGAAGGGCGTGACTCCATGTATGGCCTGAGTGATTTTTTTTTAACTCTGGTTTTTTCATTCTTTTTGTCGTAGGGAGCCTCCTTTGTCTATTTTTTTTACAACTTTTGACCTCGCTCACGATCAAGCTAGGCCAACTCATTTAAACTTGGATCGCATAAATCTAATATGCACAATAGTAATGTTGATGAGTATGCAAACACATCAATGAAGTCATCTCAGTATGTCAAGTCCCCCAACTTAGATCACTCGAGTCGCATAAGTAACTCAGATAGCCATAATAAATTAGGTCACCATAGTGACTCGGGTCACTAGGTCGACTCAGGTCACGGGGTCGACTCGGGTCATCAAGTCAACTCAGGTTGCTGGGTTGACATAGCCGAATCGACTCAGGTCTTTGGATCGGGACGGGTCACTTGATCAACTCGTGTCGCTAGCCAAATCAACTTAGGTCATCACATGGGTCGCCAACTAGATCAACTCGGGTCGCTAGATCAGCTCTGGTCACCAGATCACCTGACCAACTTAGGTCGCCAACCAAATCAGCCTTGATCGCCACATTGACTCAGGTTGCCACATCACCTAGCCAACTTGGGTCGCCAGCCAGATCAACTCGAGTTGCCAGATCGACTCGGGACACCACATCGACTCAGGTAGTCAGCTAGATCATCTTGGATCCCTAGATCGCTCGATGAACTCAACTCAGGTGGGGTCTCTAGATCAAGTCGGGTCACCAGATCAAGTCGGGTCCTGAGCTAGATCAACTTAGGTCACCACATCGACTTAGGTCACCAGCCAGATCAGGTCCCTAGCCAGATCAACTCAGGTCACCACATCCAATATGCACAATAGTAATGCTGATGAGTATGCAAACTCATCAATGAAGTCATCTCAGTATGCCAAGTTGTCAAGTCCTCCAACTTAGATCAGTCGAGTCGCATAAGTAACTCCAACTACCATAATAAACTTAGATCACTCAGGTCGTTAGGTCGACTCGGGTTGCCGGCTTGACTCGGGTCTCTAGATCGCGATAGGTCGCTGGATCAACTCGGGTTGCTAGCTAGATTAACTCAAGTCACCACATCGACTTGGGTCATCACCTAGATCAGCTCAGGTTGCCACATCACCTAACCAACTCAGGTCAGGTCGGGTCACCAGATTAATTCGGGTCACCAGCCAGATCAACTTAGGTTGCCACATCAACTCGAGTATCCAGATAGATCAGCTCGGGTCACCAAATCACCTAACTAACTTAGGTCAGGTTGGGTTAGGTCTCCTGATCAGGTCGGGTCACCGGATCAACTCAGGTCGCTAATTAGATCAACTCGGGTCACTAACATGATCAACTCGGGTCAACACATCAGCTTATGTTGTTAACACATTCCAATATGCCAAGCTGTCTAGTTTGCTAGCTCGGATCACTCGAGTCGCATAAGTAACTCGTATTGCCAAAACAACTTGGGTCACCTAATTAACTCGAGTCATCAGATCGACTCGGGTCGCCAGATCGACTCGGGTCACCGGATCGACTCGAGTCCTCGAATCGACTCGGGTCACCGTATTGACGCAGGTCACCGGATCGACTCAGGTCTCCAGATCAGGATGGGTCGTCCGATCGACTCGGTTCATCGGATCGATTCGGGTATCCAGATAGATCAAATCAGGTCACCAAATCACCTGACTAACTTAGGTTAGGTCGGGTCTCTGGATCGAGTCGGGTCACCAGATCAAATTGGGTCTCCAGCCAGATCAACTCGGGTCAACACATCGACTCGAGTCACCAACCAGATCAACTTGGGTCGCCAGACCAACTCAGGTCAGGTCGGGTAAGGTCTCCAGATTGGGTCAAGTCGCGGGATCATTTCAGCTCGCCAGCCAGATCAACTCGAGTTGCTACATCGACTCGACTCGACTCGCCAACCAGATCAGCTCAGGTCATTAGATCACCTGACCAACTCGAGTCAGGTCGACGGATGAAGTCAGATCGCCAGATCAACTCAGGTCGCCAGCCAGATCAACTCAGATCATCACATCGACTTAGGTCGCCAGCCAAATCAGCTCGGGTCACCAAATCAACTCGGGTCACCAGCCAGATCAACTCGGGTTAACAAATTTGAGTTTTGACCCCACTCGCAAGCGAGCTAGGCTAACTCATTCAAACTTGGATCGCCTCAATCTAATATGCATAATAGTAATACTAACGAGTATGCAAACTCATCAATGAAGTCAACTAAGTATGCCAGCCTGATCAACTCAGGTCAACAAATTGACTCGGGTCACCAACCAGATCAACTCGGGTCACCAGATTGCCAGGCCAAGTTGGGTCGGGTCGGGTTGGGTCAGGTCTCTAGATCGGGTTGGGTCAGTTCTCTAGATCGGGTCGGGTTGCCAGATCAATTCTTGTCGCCAACCAGATCAACTCAGGTCGCCACATCGACTCGGGTCGTCAGCCAGATCAGCTCGGGTCACCACATCACCTAACCAACTCGGGTTAGGTCGGGTCACCCGATCAATTTGGGTCACTAAGTTGGGTGTGACTCCATGAATGGCACGAGTGGTTTTCTTTTTCAACTCTAGTTTTTTCATTCTTTTCATTGTACGAAGCCTCCTTTGTCTATTTTTTTAGGACTTTTGACCCCGCCCTGAGGATCGCCAACGAGCTCGACCGGATCCTGTCCGAGATCTTGCTCGTGAGCGAGCTCACCGGGATCCCGTCGCCAACGAGCTAGGCGTGACTCCATGGATGGCTCTAGTGATTTAAGTTTTTTATAACTTGAAAATTTTGTTCTTTTCCTTGTATAGAGCCTCCTTTATCCATTTTTTCCTACGAGTTTCGACCCCGCCAGCGACCTTGTTAAGTTCTCATCGCAGGTCTTGCCCTACTACCACGAAAGCCTCCCAGCGGTTATATGAAATGACCCCGGGTCATTTCAACACTGCGTCTAACAATAACTAGTCAGACTGCATCAAATGATGTCCACCTCGATCCATGCCAACTCATTCAAACTTGGATCACCTCAATCTAATATGCACAATAGTAATGCTGACAAGTATGCCAACTCATCAATGAAGTCGCCTTAGCATGCCAAGCTGTCAAGTCCCCCAACTTGAATTACTCCAGTCGCATAAGTAATTCGGATCATTGGATCGACTCGCATCGCCGAGTCAACTCGGGTTTCTGGATCGACTCGAGTCCCCAAAACAACTTGGGTTGCCAGTCGGATCAACTCGGGTCACCATCCAGATCAACTCAGGTCGCAAGATCACCTGACTAACTTAGATTGACGAAGTTGCCTAGCCAACTTGGATCGCTAGACTTGCCAGATCGACTCGAATCACTGGAGTCGTCAGATCGACTCAGATCTCTATTTCAAGTCGGCCCTATTGCCACGAAGGCATCCCAATGATAACCAGTCAGATCGCAAGTTAAATCACATCAAATGATGTTCACCTCGATCTGTGCTAACTCATTCAATCTTGGATCACCTCGATCCAATATGCCAAGCTGTCAAGTCCACCAGCTCAGATCACTCGAGTTGCATAAGTAACTCAGATCGCCAGAACAACTCGGGTCACCAGATCGACACAGGTCGTCAAATCCACTCGGGTTGCCGAATCAACTCGAGTCGTCGGATCGACTCGGGTCTCCAGATTAGGACGGGTTGTCAGATCGACTCGGGCCGCCAGCCAAATCTACTCGGGTCCCTACATCGACTCAGGTATCCATATAGATCATATTGGGTCGCCAAATCACCTGACTAACTAAAGTTAGGTCAAGTTTGGTCGGGTCAGGTCTCCGGATTGGGTCGGGTCACCGGATCAACTTGGGTCAACATATCGACTCGAGTCGCCAACCAGAACAACTCGGGTCACCAGATTGCCAGACCAACTCGGGTTGGGTCGGGTCAGGTCTTCAGATCGGGTCAGGTCACGGGATCATTTTGGGTCGCCAGCCAGATCAACTCGGGTCGCCACATCAACTCGACTCACCAACCAGGTCAGGTCGGGTCACCAGATCACCTGACCAACTCGGTCAGGTCGACGGATGAAGTCGGATCGCTGGATCAACTCAGGTCGCTAGCCAGATCAACTTGGGTCACCACACCAACTCAGGCCGCCAGCCAAATCAGCTCAGGTCGCGAGATCAACTCAGGTCAACAAATGTGACTTTTGACCCCACTCACAAGTGAGCTAGGCTAACTCATTCCAAGTCTCTCATGGAAAAGTCCATGACTTCCCATTCCTATACCTATGCTGACGAGTATGCCAACTCATCAATGAATTCGGCTCAGCATGCCAAGTTGTCAAGTCCCCCAACTTGAATTACTCCAGTCACATAAGTAATTTAGATCACCAGAACAACTCGGGTCACCGGATCGACTCAATTCGCCGGATTGACTTGGATCACCGGATCACTAGAGTCGGCAAAGTAACCCAGATCTCTAGGGTCATAACGGGATAGGTATTGTTTACGGATGTAACGACCTCTGAGATGAGCCCAACTCGTCAATCGGAGCCAGCTCGCCAATCTGATTGAGCTAGCCGATCTGAGCCAACTCACCGATTTGAGCTAGCAAGACACCTCTCAAGAATTGAGTTTGAGAACTTCTCCACTAATGAGTTGTCCTCAAGATGTGAACTTGCATCCAGATTAGGACTTGTGGCTTGCACGAGCCAATGTCATGAAGACCTCCTACGTACATGCAACCAATGCATCTCATAGTCCAACATAGTTCTGAACTAGCTCATTACGCCACCATCTCGCACATGTTCCAAGTCTCCCATGGAAAAGTCCCCAACTTCCCATTCCAATACCTAGTTGATTTCACCTCGGATCGAGTCCCCAACAAGATCCAATGCCACTCTGCACAAAGCAGTCCATGCTACTTCATGCAGCTCGAATGACACCTCGACTTGACTCTAAACCTTACCCAGGCCAAAACTATTAACAACTTGTCGCACAACCCCATGAATGCTCCTCGAATCAAGTCCCTGACATGACCCTACTCCTGAGTGCACCAAACAACTCCTTTGTTACACCTCGGATCGAGTCCCTTACATGTCAGTTCAAGTCAGTCGACGTGTTAGCTCTATTTCTAGTATGAGGTGATCTTGTCACATCAACACTACACCCATCCATTGTAAGTTAGCCATACCACCACAAAGTCATCCAACAGTCATTATGAAATGACCCCTATCACATCAAGCTGTGTTGGTTTGTTTCAAGTCGGCCCTATTGCCACGAAGGCATCCCAATGGTAACTAGTCAAATCGCATCAAATGATGTTCACCTCGATCTATGCCAATGCTGCCTATGATTGATTTGCTAGCTCTCTACGGATATTTTTGGATATGCCATTTGATACCTGAATGCTATGCATGGGTTCGTGCATAGACGATTCGAGCTGAGCTTAAGGATGTTGAGTTCTCAAGTGAATATGAATAGGCGAGTTGTTCTATAGAGTAGAACTCAGGAATGCATGATGGATTGAGCTCATCTCGCGGATCCGAGCCAGCTCGTTGATCCGATCCAGCTTGTCGATCTGAGCCAGCTCGACGATCCGAGCCAGCTCGTCAAGTTGAGCCTTTTACGAGATTTAAATTTTTTGCGACCTATCGACGTCGGCAAGCATTTGTATGGGGGAGAAAGACTCGGACTAATAACTTATCCTCGTAGGGGAGGTGTTGTTGGTGGATGTGAGGATTTTTGAGATGAGACCCAAGCTGGAACAAATTCTAGTGCGCATTGTGATTAGAGCTAAGCTAAAGGATATTGAGTTCTCAAAGGAATACAAATAGGCAAGTTGTTTTATGGAGTAGAACACGGGAATGCATGATGGATCCGATCCGATTTGAGCCGAGCCGGCTCGGCGATCCGAGCCAGCCAGCTTGGAAAACCGAGCCGGCTCGCTCGGCAAACCGTGCCAGCTCGCCGATTCGAGTCAGCTCGCTCGGTGATCCGAGCCAGCTCGCTTGGCGATCCGAGCCTTTTACGAGATTTTAAGTTTTTGTGACTTATCGGCGTCGGCAAGCATTTCTACGTGGGAGCAAGACTCGGACTAATAACTTATATAGGGGAGGTGTTGTTGGTGGATGTAAGGATCTTTGAGATGAGACTCGAGATGGAATGGATTCTAGTGCCCATTGTGATTCGAGCTGAGCTAAAGGATGTTGAGTTCTCAAGTGAATACAAATAGGTGAGTTGTTCTATGGAGTAGAACACGGGAATGCATGATGGATTGAGCTCAGCTCGTCGATCCGAGCCAGCTCACGGATTCGAGCTAGCTTGTCGAGCTGAGTCTTTTACGAGATTTAAAGTTTTCGTGACCTATCCGTGTCGGCGAGCATTTCTACGGGGGAGCAAGACTTGGACTAATAACTTATATAGGGGAGGTGGTGTTGGTGGATGGAAGGATCTTTGAGATGAGACCCGAGCTGGAACGGATTCTAGTGCGCGTTGTGATTCGAGTTGAGCTAAAGGATGTTGAATTCTCAAGTGATTACAAATAGGCGAGTTATTCCATGGAGTAGAACACGGGAATGCATGATGGATTGAGCTCAACTCGGCGATCCGAGCCAGCTCGGCGATCCGAGCCAGCTCGGCGATCCGAGCCAGCTCGGCGATCCGAGCCAGCCCGTCGAGCTGAGTCTTTTACAAGATTTAAATTTTTTGTGACCTTTCGGCGTTGGCGAGCATTTCTACGGGGGAGTAAGACTCGGACTAATAACTTATATAGGGGAGGTGTTGTTGGTGAATGTAAGGATCACTGAGATGAGACCCGAGCTGGAACGGATTCTAGTGCGCGTTATGATTCGAGCTGAGCTAAAGGATGTTCAGTTCTCAAGTGAATACAAAGAGGTGACTCATTCTATGGAGTAGAACATGGGAATGCATGATGGAATGAGCTCAGATCGCCGATCCGAGCTAGCTCGTCGATCCGAGCCACGGGTATGTACGATCCGAGCCAGCCCGTCGAGCTGAGTCATTTATGAGATTTAAATTTTTTGTGACCTTTCGGCGTTGGCGAGCATTTCTACGGGGGAGCAAGACTCGGACTAATAACTTATATAGGGGAGGTGTTGTTGGTGAATGTAAGAATCATTGAGATGAGATCCGAGCTGGAACGGATTCTAGTACGCGTTGTGATTCGAGCTGAGCTAAAGGATGTTCAGTTCTCAAGTGAATACAAAGAGGTGAGTCATTCTATGGAGTAGAACATGGGAATGCATGATGGAATGATCTCAGATCGTCGATCCGAGCTATCTCGTCGATCCGAGCCAGCTCGCTGATCCGAGCCATGGGTATGTAGGTAGTTTTCATGAGATCGGCTCGCCCGGCCCACAAGTCAAACATCGATTCTCTTATTAAGGGTGAGCCCTTGTCTAGCGTTTGGGTCGCTCGGTACAAGCTGTTCGATTTGTAATGTGTGCAAAGCTTTTGGGTTGATATTTGGAAGATTTAAATTTTTTGTGAGCTATTCTCCTCGTTTCACTTGATATTTTTGAAGATTTGAATTATTTGTGAGCTATTCTCCCCGTTTCCCTTGATTTTTTTGGAAGAATTGGAATTTTTGAGAGTTGTTCTCTTCGCCTCAAATTTCTACGGAAGAGCAAGACTTGGACTAATAACTTATATAGGGGAGGTGTTGTTGGTGAATGAAAGGATCTTTGAGATGAGACCCGAGCTGGAACGGATTCTAGTGCGCGTTGTGATTCAAGCTGAGCTAAAGGATGTTCAGTTCTCAAGTGAATACAAAGAGGTGAGTCGTTTTATGGAGTAGAACACGGGAATGCATGATGGAATGAGCTCAGATCGACGATCCGAGTCAGCTCGCTGATCTGAGCCACGGGTATGTAGGCAGTTTTCATGAGATCGGCTCGCCCGGCCCACAAGTCAAACACTGATTCTCTTATTAAGGGTGAGCCCTTGTCTAGCGTTTGGGTCGCTCGGTACAAGCTGTTTGATTTGTAATGTGTGCGAAGCTTTTGGGTTTGATATTTGGAAGATTTGAATTTTTTGTGAGCTATTCTCCTCGTTTCACTTGATTTTTTTGAAGATTTGAATTATTTGTGAGCTATTCTCCCCATTTCCCTTGATTTTTTGGAAGATTTGGATTTGTTGCGAGTTGTTCTCTTCGCCTCAAATTTCTACGGAAGAGCAAGACTTGGACTAATAACTTATATAGGGGAGGTGTTGTTGGTGAATGCAAGGATCTTTGAGATGAGACCCGAGCTGGAACGGATTCTAGTGCACGTTGTGATTCGAGCTGAACTAAAGGATGTTTAGTTCTCAAGTGAATACAAAGAGGTGAGTCATTTATGGAGTAGAAGACGGGAATGCATGATGGAATGAGCTCAGATCGCCGATCCGAGCTAGCTTGTCGATCCGAGCCACGGGTATGTAGTCAGTTTTCATGAGATCGGATCGTCCGGGCCACAAGCTAGCTATTTTTTGTGAGCTATTCTCTTTGTTTCCTTTGATTTTTTTGGAAGACTTGCATTTTTTGTGAGCTATTCTCTTCGTTTCAATTGAATTTTTGGAAGTTATGCATTTTTTGTGATGTAGTCTCTTCGTTTCACTTGCATTTTTGGGAGATTTGATTTTTTTTGTGAGCTATTCTCTTCTTTTCCCTTGAATTTTTTTTTGCAAGACTTGCATTTTTTGTGAGCTATTCTCTTCGTTTCAATTGAATTTTTAGAAGTTTTGAATTTTTTGTGATCTATTCTTCTTTGTTTCACTTGTATTTTTGAGAGATTTGAAATTTTTGTGAGATATTCTCTTCGGCTCAAATTTCTACGGAAGTGCAATACTTGGACTAATAACTTATATAGGGGAGGTGTTGTCCGCGGAAGCTCCCCCATGCCCCTCTAATAGAATCAGTGCTAGTGATCCCGTTTTGAAATCCGACGGACGGATGGATGAGCAGGTCGGATTTCAAAACGGGATCAGCAGCACTGATTCCATTAGAGGGGCATGAAGCCACCTGATTGCTATGCGGGGGCTGCTCAAAGTCCCGTCTTTCGAGTCGCTCGACGGCGCAAGTCGGAAAGGGTTCGACAGCGGTTGTCGTTCCAATGCGTCGTCGCAGTGACATGGAAGGCGATCTTCGGGTTAGCCCTTGTCTAGCTTTTGGGTCGCTTGGTACAAGCGATCTGCTATGTACTTTCCGCGAACCCCTATCCGGGTACTCGTTAGCTATGCATTGGCTCTTGCATGTGTGGAACGGAGAGATGCGGCCTTCACAGGGAGTCGGCCTGAAATAGTTCTGTGCGTGCGAATGGAGCCGCGTATAGCTTTTGGGTCGTTTGGATAGGGTGCCCCTCCAAGCGAATCAGTGCTGGTGCTCGGACGGATTTGCGGCTCAGATTTAAAATGTGAGGAGCATGCCTGATTTTATTTGAGGGGCATGAAGCCACCTGATTGCTATGCGGGGGCTCCCCTGGGTCGTCTCTTTTGGGTCACTCGATGGCGCAAGTCGGAGAAGGGTTCGACAACGGTAGTCGTTCCAGCGCGTCGTCATTAGTGATACTGAAGTCGATCTGTGTGCAGCCCCCGTCTAGCACTTGGGTCTGCATGCCGCAAGAAGATTTGAATTTTTTGTGAGTTAAAGTCTTTTTCTTTTTTTCGTTTCACTGGAGTTTTTGCGAGATTTGAAGTTTTTGTGAGCTATTCTCTTCGTTTCACTTAAATTTTTTGTGAGCTATTCTCTTCGTTTCACTTGAATTTTTGGAAGTTTTGAGTTTTTTGTGAGCTATCCTCTTCGTTTCACTTGAATTTTTGCAGGATTTGAATTTTTTGTGAGCTATTCTTCTTTGTTTCACTTGGTTTTTTGGAAGATTTGAATTTTTTGTGAGCTATTTTCTTTGTTTCCCTTGTTTTTTTTTGGAAGACTTGCATTTTTTGTGAGCTATTCTCTTCTTTTCCCTTGATTTTTTTTTTGCAAGACTTGGATTTTTTGTGAGCTATTCTCTTCATTTCAATTGAATTTTTGGAAGTTTTGAATTTTTTGTGATCTATTCTCTTTGTTTCACTTGTATTTTTGAGAGATTTGAAATTTTTGTGAGATATTCTCTTCGGCTCAAATTTCTACGAAAGTGCAATACTTGGACTAATAACTTATATAGGGGAGGTGTTGTCCGCGGAAGCTCCCCCATGCCCCTCTAATAGAATCAGTGCTGGTGATCCCGTTTTGAAATCCGACAGACGGACGGATGATTAGGTCAGATTTCAAAATGGGATCAGCAGCACTGATTCCATTACAGGGGCATGAAGCCACCTGATTGCTATGCGTGGGCTGCTCAAAGTCCCGTCTTTCGGGTCGCTCGATTGCGCAAGTCGGAAAGGGTTCGACAGCGGTTGTCGTTCCAATGCGTCGTCGTTGTGACATGTAAGGCGATCTTAGGGTCAGCCCCCGTCTAGCTTTTGGGTTGCTTTGGTACAAGCGATCTGCTATGTACTTTCCGCGAAACCCTATCCGGGTACTCGTTAGCTATGCGTTGTCTCTTGCATGTGTGCAACGAAGAGATGCGGCCTTCACAGGGAGTCGGCCTGAAACAGTTCTGTGCGTGCGAATGGAGCCGCGTATAGCTTTTGGGTCGTTTGGATAGGGTGCCCCTCCAAGTGAATCAGTGCTGGTGCTCGGATGGATTTGCGGCTCGGATTTAAAATGTGAGTAGCATGCCTGATTTTATTGGAGGGGCATGAAGCCACCTGATTGCTATGCGGGGGCTCCCCTGGGTCGTCTCTTCTGGGTCACTCGATGGCGCAAGTCGGAGAAGGGTTCAACAACGGTAGTTGTTCCAGCGCGTCGTCATTAGTGATACTGAAGTCGATCTGTGGGCGAGCCCCGGTCTAGCATTTGGGTCTGCATGCGGCAAGAAGATTTGAATTTTTTGTGAGTTAAGTCTTTTTCGTTTCACTGGAGTTTTTGCGAGATTTGAAGTTTTTTGTGAGCTATTCTCTTCGTTTCACTTGAATTTTTGGAAGTTTTGAATTTTTTGTGAGCTATTCTCTTCGTTTCACTTGAATTTTTTGAAGTTTTGAATTTTTTGTGAGCTATTCTCTTCCTTTCACTTGAATTTTTGCAGGATTTGAATTTTTTGTGAGCTATTCTTCTTTGTTTCACTTGGTTTTTTCGAAGATTTGAATTTTTTGTGAGCTATTCTCTTTGTTTCCCTTGATTTTTTTTTGGAAGACTTGCATTTTTTGTGAGCTATTCTCTTCGTTTCAATTGAATTTTTGGAAGTTATGCATTTTTTGGTGATGTAGTCTCTTCGTTTCACTTGCATTTTTGGGAAATTTGATTTTTTTGTGAGCTATTCTCTTCTTTTTCCTTGATTTTTTTTGCAAGACTTGGATTTTTTGTGAGCTATTCTCTTCATTTCAATTGAATTTTTGGAAGTTTTGAATTTTTTGTGATCTATTGTTCTTTGTTTCACTTGTATTTTTGAGAGATTTGAAATTTTTGTGAGATATTCTCTTCGGCTCAAATTTCTACGGAAGTGCAATACTTGGACTAATAACTTATATAGGGGAGGTGTTGTCCGCGGAAGCTCCCCCATGCCCCTCTAATAGAATCAGTGCTGGTGATCCCGTTTTGAAATCCGACAGACGGACGGATGATTAGGTCGGATTTCAAAACGGGATCAGCAGCACTGATTCCATTAGAGGGGCATGAAGCCACCTGATTGCTATGCGGGGGCTGCTCAAAGTCCCGTCTTTCGGGTCGCTCGATGACGCAAAGTCGGGAAGGGTTCGACAGCGGTTGTCGTTCCAATGCGTCGTCGCTGTGACATGGAAGGCGATCTTCGGGTCAGCCCCCGTCTAGCTTTTGGGTTGCTTTGGTACAAGCGATCTGCTTGTACTTTCCGCGAAACCCTATCCGGGTATTCGTTAGCTATGCGTTGTTTCTTGCATGGGTGGAACGGAGAGATGCGGCCTTCACAGGGAGTCGGCTTGAAACAGTTCTGTGCGTGCGAAAGGAGCCGCGTATAGCTTTTGGGTCGTTTGGATAGGGTGCCCCTCCAAGTGAATCAGTGCTGGTGCTCGGACGGATTTGCGGCTCGGATTTAAAATGTGAGTAGCATGCCTGATTTTATTGGAGGGGCATGAAGCCACCCGATTGCTATGCGGGGGCTCCCCTGGGTCGCCTCTTTTGGGTCACTCGATGGCGCAAGTCGGAGAAGGGTTCGACAACGGTAGTCGTTCCAGCGCGTCATCATAGTGATACTGAAGTCGATTTGTGGGCGAGCCCCCGTCTAGCTCTTGGGTCTGCATGCCGCAAGGAGATTTGAATTTTTCGTGAGTTTAAGTCTTCGTTTTTCCTTGATTTTTTTTTGGAAGACTTGAATTTTTGGAAGTTCTGAATTTTTTTGTGAGCTATTATCTTTCGTTTCACTTGAATTTTTGCAAGATTTGAAATTTTTGTGAGCTATTCTCTTTGTTTCACTTGGTTTTTTTTGGAAGATTTGAATTTTTGTGAGCTATTCTCTTTGTTTCCCTTTGTTTTTTTTTTTTTTGTTTTTTTTTGGGAAGACTTGCGTTTTTTGTGAGCTATTCTCTTCGTTTCAATTGAATTTTTGGAAGTTATGCATTTTTTGTGATGTAGTCTCTTCGTTTCACTTGGTTTTTTGGAAGATTTGAATTTTTTGTGAGCTATTCTCTTTATTTCCCTTTGATTTTTTTGGAAGACTTGCATTTTTTGTGAGCTATTCTCTTCGTTTCAATTGAATTTTTGGAAGTTATGCATGATGCATTTTTTGGGAGATTTGATTTTTTTTGTGAGCTATTCTCTTCTTTTCCTTTGAATTTTTTTTGCAAGACTTGCATTTTTTGTGAGCTATTCTCTTCGTTTCAATTGAATTTTTGGAAGTTTTGAATTTTTTGTGATCTATTCTTCTTTGTTTCACTTATATTTTTGAGAGATTTGAAATTTTTGTGAGATATTCTCTTCGGCTCAAATTTCTACGGAAGTGCAATACTTGGACTAATAACTTATATAGGGGAGGTGTTGTTCGCGGAAGCTCCCCCATGCCCCTCTAATGGAATCAGTGCTGGTGATCCCGTTTTGAAATCCGACAGACGGATGGATGATTAGGTCGGATTTCAAAACGGGATCAGCAGCACTGATTCCATTATAGGGGCATGAAGCCACCTGATTGCTATGCGTGGGCTGCTCAAAGTCTCATCTTTCAGGTCGCTCGACGGCGCAAGTCGGAAATGGTTCGGCAGCGGTTGTCGTTCCAATGCGTCGTCGCAGCGACATGGAAGGCGATCTTCGGGTCAGCCCCTGTCTAGCTCTTGGGTTGCTTTGGTACAAGCGATCTGCTATGTACTTTCCGCGAACACCTATCCCGGTACTCGTTAGCTATGTGTTGGCTCTAGCACGCATGGAACGCAGAGATGCGGCCTTCACAGGGAGTTGGCCTGAAACAGTTCCGTGCCTTGCGAATGGAGCCGCGTATAGCTTTTCGGTCGTTTGGATAGGTGCCCCTCCAAGTGAATGAGTGTTGGTGCTCGGACGGATTTGCCGCTCGGATTTAAAAATGTGAGCAGCAGCACAGATTCTATTGGAGGGGCATGAAGCCACCCAATTTTTATGCGTGGGCTCCCTTGGGTCGTGTCTTTTGGGTCACTCGATGGCGGAAGTCAGAGAAGGGTTCGACAGCGGTAGTCGTTCCAGCGCGTCGTCATAGTGATACTGAAGTCGATCTGTGGGCGAGCCCCCGTCTAGCTCTTGGGTCTGCATGTCGCAAGAAGATTTGAATTTTTTGAGTTAAGTCTCTTCGTTTCACTTGAATTTTTGCGAGATTTGAATTTTGTTTGTTGCGAGGTAGTAAAATTCTCTTCGTTTTGACTTGAAGTTTTGGATTTTTTGTGAGCTATTCTCTTCGTTTTTCCTTGGTTTTTGTTTTGGAAGACTTGAATTTTTTGTGGGCTATTATTTTATTCTTTTCACTTGAATTTTTGGAAGTTTTGAATGTTTTTGTGAGCTATTCTCTTCGTTTTCACTTGAATGTTTGCAAGATTTGAATTTTTTGTGAGCTATTCTGTTTGTTTCACTTGGTTTTTTTGGAAGATTTGAATTTTTTGTGAGCTATTCTGTTTTGTTTCCCTTGATTTTTTTGTAAGACTTGCATTTTTTGTGAGCTATTCTCTTCGTTTCAATTGAATATTTGGAAGTTGTGCATTTTTTGTGATTGTAGTCTCTTCGTTTCACTTGCATTTTTGGGAGATTTGATTTTATTTGTGAGCTATTCTCTTTTTTTCCCTTGATTTTTTTGTGAGCTATTCTCTTCGTTTCAATTGAATTTTTGGAATTTCTGAATTTTTTGTGATCTATTCTTTTTGTTTCACTCGTATTTTTGAAAGATTTGAAATTTTTGTGAGATATTCTCGTCGGCTCAAATTTCTACGGAAGTGCAAGACTTGGACTAATAACTTATATAGGGGAGGTGTTGTCCGCGGAATCTCCCCCATGCCCCTCTAATAGAATCAGTGCTGGTGATCCCGTTTTGAAATCCGACAGACGGACGGATGATTAGGTCAGATTTCAAAACGCGATCAGCAGCACTGATTCCATTAGAGGGGCATGAAGCCACCTGATTGCTATGCGGGGGCTGCTCAAAGTCCCGTCTTTCGAAGGTCGCTCGACGGTGCAAGTCGGAAAGGGTTCGGCAGCGGTTGTCGTTCCAATGCGTCGTCGCAGTGACATGGAAGGCGATCTTCGGGTCAGCCCCCGTCTAGCTTTTGGGTTGCTTTGGTACAAGCGATCTGCTATGTACTTTCCGCGAACCCCTATCCGGGTACTCGTTAGCTATGCGTTGGCTCTTGCATGCGTGGAACGAAGAGATGCGGCCTTCACAGGGAGTTGGCCGGAAATAGTTCTGCTCTTGTGAATGGAGCCGCGTATATAGCTTTTGAGTCGTTTGGGTAGGTGCGCCCCTCCAAGAGAATCAGTGCTGGTGCTCGGACGGATTGGTAGCTCGGATTTAAAATATGAACACTAGCACTGATTCTATTGGAGGGGCGCATTAGGCCACCCGCTTGCTATGCGGGGGCTGTCCAGGGTCGTAACTTTTGGGTCAGTCGACGGTGCACTTCGGAAAGGGTTCGACAGCGGTTGTCGTTCCAACACATCGTCGCATTGACAAGAAAGGCGATCTTCGGGTCAGCCCCCGTCTAGCTCCCGGGTCACTTGGTACAAGCTACTTGCTATGTCGCTTCGACTTCCGATACTTGAGTGCGCAATGGCTCAAGATGCTTTGCATTGGAATCAGTTAGTTATCATATGTGTCGGCGGATTGGATCTCAAGTCAATCTAGGCGGGTGCGACATTAGTTGCTAAGTCTCGATCGAAAACGATTTGGATTCATCTAGATGCATTGTTATCTGACTTGAGGAACTATGCGAGCGAGTTGGGTTACCTCCTCGTGGATATGTTGGATACGCGTTATGACGGATAAGATGATGGATTGCGGTAAGAATGACGAATTTTTGGAAGATGAATTATTTTGGTGAGCCATGTTCTTTGTTTTACTTGAATTTCTGGAAGATTTGAATTTTGTTTTCTAGCTATTCTTTTCGTTTTCCTAGATTTTTTCGAAAGACTTGAATTTTTTGTGATCTATTCTGTTCGTTTCACTTGAATTTTTGGAAGATTTGATTTTTTGTGAGCTTTTTGTCATCGTTTCACTTGAATTTTTGGAAGATTTGAATTTTTTGGGAGCCAGTTTCTTCGGCTTAAATTTCCACTCAAGAGCAAGACTCGGACTAATAACTTATATAGGGGAGGAGTTGTGTGTTGTTCGCGGAAGCTCCCCCATACCCCTCTTATAGAATCATTGCCGGTGATCGGACGGATGTGTAGGTCGGATTTCAAAATGGGATCACCAGCACTGATTCTATTAGAGGGGCATGAAGCCACTTGATTGCTATGCGGGGGCTGCCCAAAGTCCTGTCTTTCGGGTCGCTCGACGGTGCAAGTCGGAAAGGGTTCGGCAGCGGTTGTCGTTCCAATGCGTCGTCGCAGTGATATGGAAGGCAATCTACGGGTCAGCCCCTGTCTAGCTTTCGGGTCACTTTGGTACAAGTGATTTGCTATGTACTTTCCGCGAACCCTATCCACGTACTCGTTAGCTACGCGTTGGCTCTTACACGAGCGGAACGGAGAGATGCGGCCTTCACAGGGAGTTGGCCGGAGATAGTTCTGTTTTTGTGAATGGAGCCGCGTATAGCTTTTGAGTCGTTTGGGTAGGTGCCCCCCTCCAAGAGAATCAGTGCTGGGTATCTCGGATTTAAAATCTGAGCACTAGCGCTGATTCTATTGGAGGGGCGCATTAGGCCACCCGCTTTCTATGCGGGGCCTGTCCAGGATCGTGTCTTTTGTGTCAGTCGACGTTGCAAGTAGGAAAGGGTTCGACAGCGGTTGTCGTTCCAACGCATCGTCGCATTGACAAGAAACGCAATTTTTGGGTCAGCCCCCGTCTAGCTCCCGGGTCGCTTGGCACAAGCGATTTGCTCTGTCGCATGCTGCATTAAGATTTGAATTTTTTGTTTGCTATTCTCATTTTTGTTTCATTGGAAGATTCGAATTTTTTGCGATCTCCTCTTTTGTTTCCTTTGATTTTTTTTTGGAAGATTTTAATTTTTTGTGAGCCTACTCTCTTCGATTCACTTGAGTTTTTGGAAGAAATGGATTTTTTTGGTGAGCTATGTTCTTTCTTTTACTTGAAGTTTTGGAAAATTTGAATGTTTTGCTAGTTGTTCTTTTCGTTTCCCTTCGATTTTTTCGGAAGACCTGAATTTTTTGTGAGCTATTCTGTTCGTTTCACTTGAATTTTTTGAAGATTTGATTTTTTTGTGAGCTTTTTCCTCATCGTTTCACTTGAATTTTTGGAAGATTTGAATTGTTTGGGAGCCATTCTCAACGTCTCAAATTTCTACGGAAGAGAAAGACCCGGACTAATAACTTATATAGGGGAGTAGTAGTTCGCGGAAGCTCCCCCATGCCCCTCTAATAGAATCAGAGCTTGTGCGCGGACGGATGAGTAAGTCGGATTTAAAATCGGATCACTAGCACTGATTCTATTAGAGGGGCATGAAGCCACCTGATTGCTATGCGGGGGCTGCCCAAAGTCCTGTCTTTCGGGTCACTCAACGGTGCAAGTCGGAAAGTGTTCGGCAGCGGTTGTCGTTCGAATGTGTCGTCGCAGTGACATGGAAGGCAATCTTCGGGTCAGCCCCCGTCTAGCTTTCGGTTCGCTTTGGTACAAGCGATTTGCTATGTACTTTCCGCGAATCCTATCCGGGTACTCGTTAGCTATGCGTTGGTTCTTGCATGCGTGGAACGGAGAGATGCGGCCTTCACAGGGAGTTGGCCGGAGATAGTTCCGTTCTTGTGAATGGACCGGCGTATAGCTTCTGAGTCGTTTGGGTAGGTGCGGCCCTCCAAGAGAATCAGTGCTGGTGCTTGGACGGATTGGTAGCTCAGATATAAAATTTGAGCACTAGCACTGATTCTATTGGAGGGGCGCATTAGGGCACCCGTTTGCTATGCGGGGGCTGCCCATGCCCATGGTAGTGTCTTTTGTGTCACTCGACGGTGCAAGTTGGAAAGGGTTCGACAGCGGTTGTCGTTCAAATGTTTCGTTGTAGTGACATGGAAGACAATTACTGGGTCAGCCCCCGTCTAGCTCTTGGGTCACTTTGCTGCAAGTGATTAATTCGGTTTTGGATGGATAAAATCCCTTTGTGAAAGGTGGCATGGCGTTTGTTGGAGAAAATTGATTAAGTCGGAGCATTGGCCTCGGGCCATTGTGAGGACTGTCGATTTCTTCAGGTACAACACTTGTTTGCCTAGTAACAGAGTTGACATGTAATTCGGCATTGCTCTCGATTGTTCTCGGAGTTGTACCTCCGGAACTTTTGGATCTTGCCCCTTCACTCCATTTCATCCTCTTTGCTTGGATGAACGTGTGCACTTGTACCCCTTTCCGAGATGGTAGGCGCGATAATAAATTGCGGAGTGAGCATTTCTTGTAGTTCTGCCCAGCCCTTGTGCAGTTGGAAGTTCTCATCTTCATATTTAGTTGAATTTTGCCACGCACGAGTGTCGTAGAGAATTGCGACAGTGTGTATGTCATTTGTTTGACTGAAAGATGCGCTTGTTCCGAAGTTTACGACAGTTGCATTTGCCATGGGCCTTGGCACTTGGCACGTTCCATCTTTGCGATACATGAGCTCCGACAGTAACAAGTGTTGGGAATCGTTGCACGTAAGGTGAGTGTCCTGCTTTCATATTTCATCGTTGTCCCACTCTCCACCCTTTAAGCCTTTCCTAGTGTTTTTAGCGTGGCCCGGAGTGCGATGAAAGGTTGGTTGCCTTGTACACAAGTGCGGTCTTGGCCATCTCGTCTTCATTTTCTACGAGGCACTATCGTCTTGCTCTGGTTTGCAGGGCAAAGTCCTCTCTGTCTGTGGAGTTAAACTTGCAGACGAGTATGGCCAAGGCTTTTGGTTGGATGCGGAAACCGTTAAGGCTGTCGAGACGGGAGTTGTCGTGCGGGGTGCACCAAAGAAGTGCGTAGGTGGCATATGCCTGGGAAATGGATGTCTCTGAGTGGCCTTACTCGGTCGCGTGCACGGTGCATACTCTCGGGGCAGTGACTGTTGCGAGCATGTGCGATTCGGGTGTCTTCGGGTAAAGGGTTCCGTACGGGATGTTCTTCCCAGGCTCCTGTGAACCGAGCATCCGTTTTGCAATGACCCGACATGCGTGGCCATTTCATGTCTTTCTGGATGCGGAAAGCGTTAATGTTTGTCGAGACGGAAGTTGTCGTGCGGGGTGCACCAAAAAAGCGCGTAGGTGGCATATGCCTGGGAAATGGATGTCATTGAGTGGCCTTACTCGGTCGCGTGCGCGGTGCATACTCTCGGGGCAGTGACTGTTGCGAGCACTTGCGATTCGGATGTCTTCGGGTAAAGGGTTTCGTACGGGATATTCTTCCCAGGCTCCTGTGAACCGAGGATCCGTTTTGCAATGATCCGACAGGCGTAGACATTTTCAATCTGTCGAGACGCGGAAATTGTTTTCATGCTGTGCCGAGGCGTTTTCTTTACCGTCCAACATCACTTGTGGATGATCTCTCACTGTGGAATTTTCTATGTCGGTCGAGACGGGAGTTGTCGTGCGGGGTGCACCAAACAAGCGCGTAGGTGGC
>BSBK01012401.1:0-70000 GCA_027943335.1 Chamaecyparis obtusa
AAAGTGTGCAAACAGATGTTCATTCAAAGAGGGCACAGATTTAACTTCAACGTTTCATCCGCTAGTTTTGAAAGTTTTTGGCAGACACTTGTTACGTAAACACGGTTCCGATTTGTCAAAATGGGTTGATGGTTTCACAAATGAAGCCGGTGATGGTTTGGAAGGCATGCTTGATGTGGTGGAGAAAGCTTTTGATGGTATGGATCCCAGATACCGCAGGATATTCGTGTTTCTCGCCAGACATATGCAGGACAATAAGCCTTCGGACATTGTTGTTAAATGGCAAGAACTAAATTGCAACGAAGAACTCTGCACGTATATCAAGGAAGCCGTGAGTTTGAATGTTAGCTTTATACAATTTGCGGTTTGAGTATCTTTGGAATAAATTTTACAAACCTTTCAACGCTTTGTTTTTATTGTGGTTTTAGGTAAAGGAGCTATATGAGAATGCTTTTATTGAAGAAATCGAACCTGAGTTTCGCATACATGACTTCTTCAAGGAGTTCGTTCAAATAAAACAATACAACAATGATGAAGTTGGTAAGGTTTTCATACGAGTTTTAAATGTTTATATAAACAAATGAACTTGGCTGAATATGTTTATAATTTAAATTAAAATATAAAATTTGTTTATAATATTTCATTTTTGGATTGTTATGATTAGTTGATTGTGTACAATTGATTAATACATTAAAATTTCTACATTTATTTTGATATTGTTTGTAGATACTATTTTCAACATGTGTATGTACTTAATTTGATAGATTTAATATTGATCTCTCATCCAATGATAATTTCCTGATGTTTCAAAAACTTATTTTCTGGCTTGTGAGACCTTCCTACTCATTATTATTTTCAAATTTAATGAATATTTTCATCTTCTCAGATCTAATTTATCTTATGTGAGATATTTTCTTGGTGTTTTTCATGGGTGTGATGTCATTTTTAAGTTTTTCTTGGCCTTTTAAGAATGATGATAGGTGGATTTTTTTATTGGGCCATGTGCAACCTCTATGTTCAATAGAATTTTTTGGGTTAGTATAGTTTACAATTAGAAAGAGGGAATTTTTTAATCAATAGTAAATATTAAATTGGTGGAAAGAAAAGAACCTTTCATACAAGAACATCTAACAAAAGATAGTGGAGTCTATTGTATGACTGATGATCATATATTTTTGTAGTTTCTTTGTTTTAATTTGTCTATTCATATCCTTAAATTAATGCAACAATTTTTTGAATAGAGATAGCTAATAATTTTATAGCCTATAAGAGACAAATATTGAATTGGAGGGAAGAAAAAGATCATTGATACAAGAACATCTAACAATAGATAATAGAGTCTGCTCTATGATTTATGATCTTAATTTTTTGTAATTTTTACATATTATAATTTGTCTATTCATATCCTTAATTAATGCAGCAAATTCTTGAATAGAAATAGCTAATGATTTTATAGCCTATAAGAAATCATCAATATTTATAATAAATTTAATTTTAAAATAATTAAATTACGACGCATTTTCTTTCTTTCTTTTTAAAACACTTAAAAATATTATGCAGACTCATCTCAATAGATTTCTGGCTTTTGATATTAAAACACAAATTTAAATAACACAGCTTTTTATCGAATTGTTTCCTAAGACGGTTCATGAAAGAAGAATTCAAGATACAATTTTGTGCAGACATTTTTATATTTCTTTAATTAATAATTTCATGAAAGAAGAATTCAAGATACAATTTTGTGCAGACATTTTTATATTTCTTTAATTAATAATTTCAAATTAATTTTTTTTATGTTATTTGAATCTATTTGAAGATGAAGATGAAGCGAAGCTTAGAGTTGAAATTATGAGAAGTATCTCTCGCCTACTTCCAGAAAAGTATCATGTCTCCGCAATGCAAGGAGCAGCACGCATGTGCCAGGTTATATAACAAACTCGCTAATTTCCTTCCTATTATAGAAACTCATTGAAATTTGTTGTTTATTTTCTCGCATATAGAGATGTACTTCTGCATTAATTATATAATTGGTTACAGGAGGTTGCAGAATTCTTTAATACCGTTCATCCCAATGAAAAGAGAATCCCCATTGCAGGATTATATGGAATGCCGGGCATTGGTAAAACTACAATTGCCAAGGCTTTTTGCAATCTTAATTTCGAGAATTTTGGTGGAAAAGTATACCACCTGGAATTTGCTTCTCGAGGCCATTCAATGGAGAGCCAAAATTTTAAATTGTTGAGAAAGGTGAGCAATTCCGTGTAGTTTTATGTTTTTTTTGGAAGATATTCTTGCTTTCCATATAGACTTCTCTTTACATCTTCAGTGTATGCAAATAGACTCACGTACGGAGTGTGTACTTGTTTCGCATTTTGTAATAGAGTTTACAAGACCAAAGAGTATTGTTGGTTCTGGACAATATCGAAACCGAAGAAAGCATAGGCTGTGTGAGAGATTTTCTTCAGGCAGACTTGGGCGAAAACAGTTGGATCCTTTTGATTGCACGAAGCGTAGATGTTCTAAAGAATTTCATTGAGATACAGTCATGCATGAGAATACCAGGCCTTGAAGAGAAAGAGGCGATAGCTATCTTGTTGGAAAGGACCTCTCTAACCGAATCAGCGTTGGAGGCAGAGAACAGAGGTTTCGCTTTGCAATGTGCAAGGAAATGTTCGTTCAAAGAGTCCAGTTGTGCCCATACATTTGTTCCGTTTGCTTTAAAAACTTTTGGCGGACATCTCTTCAGTAAATATCGTTCCGATTTGTCAAAATGGGTTCCTGAATTAGATGGCTTGGTAGACCGATCTTTACATGGTTTGAGTGACATGTTCGCTGTGCTGGACAAAATATTTGAGGAGATGGATACCAAGTACCATACCATGTTTATGCTTCTCACAGTGTATATGCCGCCTAATATGCCTCCCAACAAAATTACAGAGTGGCTTGCGATAAATTGCAAGGAAGAGATTGTTTTTATTGAGAAAGCAGTAAGTTGAATATTTACTTTTATACTTGTTTAGTTTGTGACATATATTGACTTTTATTGAAAAACCATTGAACGACTCATTTATTGTATGTGGGATCAGGTTGAGGGTCTGTGGCAGAAGGCTTTTATTGAAGAAATTAAACCTCAAATTCTCATACATGATCTGTATATGGAGTTCGCTCAAAGCAAAGCAAGACAGATGGGAAGATGGCTGTGGCGTAACCGAGAATTCCTTACTTCAGAAGCTGAAGGATGCTCGTTTTCAGAAGACAAAAACGGGTTTGAATTAGCAAAATTAGAGTATTGGCAGCATCAAGATCTGTGCCAGATCGGTGGCAGGTACACTAAAAATCTATGGGCTCTTCAGGTTGCGTGTAGTGAGATGAGCAACCTTGGGTTGAGCTCCATGAAAAATATAAGGAGCCTCACTTTACACTATTGCAAAAATCTGGAAGTCATTCAAGGAATAGAAAAACTGGGACACCTGGCGTGGCTTCAGATAGAGAACGTACCACAGTTGAAAGTCTTGAATAGAAGCAGCCTCACTGCCTTAAAATATCTTGAGATAAACACTGGCGGGCTCACTGAGCTTGGAGATCTTACCTGTTGTGTTTCTCTGATAGAAATTTATATTCACTGTCCATCTCTCTGGGAGTTCCCAAGGATAGATGGTTTGCCAAATTTGGAGAAAGCAAGTTTTAAATCGTGTGGTGAAGTGATCGGCCCCCTCGACTGCAGAGCATGCGGAAAGCTTCAAAGTATTGCCTTGGAAAATTGCTGGCAGATGACTCGCATACCATTGGTAGATGATTGTTCCAACAAACTGAGAATTTTTCTGAACAGATGTGATGGAGTGACAGAATGTTCAGATGAAGACGAGTCAACTGCTTTAAAGATACTAAAATTATGTATTTCATCAAAAGATGCTTCGGCGCCAAAGCATTCAGATTGTGGTGATGGAATGAACAACATTCCCTTATGGAACATCGTGGTATCAACGAATGTTCCGAGTTTGAGACGATTTTCAAATTTGACTGTGCTCAAACTATACAATTGTGGTATATGTGAACCACCGCATGTTGCATGTTGTAAAATGCTCGAGGATGTTTGCTTTTCCACATTGAAAGATTTAGAAAGCTTTCCCAATTTCTCATCACTATGGAAGTTGAAGAAATTATGTTTATATAATTGCCAGAGGGTTCGAGTTCCGCCCGATATCGGGGGATGCTACCAATTGCAGGTGTTTCATCTCCTCTACAATGATAATATGAAAGGACTTCCAAAGATATATTGCTTCCAATCATTAGAAGAAATCAAAGTGAGTTGGCATTCGGAGAAGGTCTGTGATTACAGCTCCGACAGCTATGACTACGAGGATATTGAATTTTGTCTGGATTACCAGAAAGATGATATCTTCTTGAACATAAATGACATATTTATTCCAGTGGAATTTAAGGAGTGGCCGTGGATACAGAGCAAGAGAGTGCGGGTGCAGCAGTATTTCCGTGGACAGAAGATGTATTACACAATGACGGCTCCCTTTGAATCGTCCAATGGAAGTGAGGCGTGGAAGCAAACTCCTGCTGTTGGCTCTCTTCAGCAAGTTATTATTCAGAGAGCAAGTACCATCTTAGGTAAGCTTTTGATCCAAACTTTGTATTATATGCTATCAAAGTTAAAATTCAAATTTTCTTCATTATTCTAACAGTCCTTAAAAAAAAAAAAAAAAAAAGGCATATTGAATATAGTATTTTCCACAATTTATTGTATAGTTATGCTGTTGTTTTTGGAATTGATTGTGTTTTTCTTTTTTGCATCAATGTTTCAGAGCATTTTGTGATCTAAAACTTTGATGCAAAAAAAGAAAACACAATCAACTCGAGTGACAACATAATGATAATGTTGAGAAACACATGTCTCAACCCTGCAAGTTTTTTTAATAATTTCAATAAAATTTGTTAGTTATTTTTCACTTGTTTTTTCATTGAAAAAAAGTGTATGAGTTGTCAAAAGAAACCTTATCCATAGTAGAATATAAGAGGGCTATTTTTAGAACATATATCACACATGTTGTGACTTTATGAGGGTCTACATTAGAGGACAAAGTTTTAGACGAAAATAATATTTTAAATTGATTATTTTTCCATCTTTGAAATACAAATGTCAAGAATGGGCAACATGTGGCATGGTGGTTTTCCACATGGTTTTGTAAAACTTCAAGTGATTTTTGGGTTGTAAAATGCCTATATAATGATGGTTTTGAGAGAAGTTTGAATATAAATTTTTGTATGCAAGACTGGGTGCTAGAAGAAGTCTTTCGAAGTTTGAGTTGAGGTGATGCTCTTGTAAGAACTTGCATTACAAATGTGTTGTAATCATTTGTTGATTTTATAATACATTATGCAGGTTTTAGAGTGTAGGGATTTTCTCCCATAAGGGTTTTCTCTACGATAATGACTATTTGTATGGTTATTTCATTTACACTCTTGCATGTTTCTTAAATCATTGTAATACTTAAGTTGAAATTTGCATATTTGTTCTCTCAAAATTAGCGTAGGAAGTGTTTCCGTATATCTTTTCTTTTTACAAGTGGTATCAGAGCCTAACTAGTTTTGGTTCTATTTGTTGGGTATAGGGTTTTTTGAGCTAATCAAAGTTTGAGTGGAGCTTGTGCAGAGTATTTCATTTCTGTATTGCAGGATTGTTAAGATGACAAGCATGTCAGGGAGGATTGATGTAGAGAAGTTATTTGGCACAAACTTTGAGATGTGGAAGCTGAAGATGGAAGATCTATTGATTGATCAGGATCTATGAGATGTAGTGGATGAAAATAAGTTGACGCCCTTAGATCTAATTTTAACTGCACAGTATGATGTGATGGATAGAAAAGCTAAAGGTCTCATAAGATTGTGTCTTGCAGACTCAATTCTGATTAATGTGCATAAGAGTCTACTGCGAAAAAGATTTGAAAGAAGCTAAGTGAGATCTATCAAGCAAAATCACTTGTGAATAAGATTTTCTTATGAAATTGTATTCCCTTAGAATGGAAGAAAGTGGATGAATTTTTGAGCATCTGAAAAGCTTTAATATGTTGGTGACTCAGTTGACCTCTGTTGGGGTGTCAATGGATGAAGAAGAAAAGTGTCAAATCTTGCTATGTTCGTTGTCAGACTCATGAGACAACCTTGTCATGGCCATAGGGAGCACTTTGGTTGTCTTGAAGATGGAGGATTTTGTTGGTTATCTACTTTCTGAGGAGATCAGAATGAATTTCTCTCTAAATGCCAAAGAGACTTTGAGTGTTCGAGGAAGACCAAAAGAAAGAGGCAAGAATGAAAAGTAGAATGGTCATTCTATGTCTAAGAATAAGGGGAGATCAAAGTCCCCTGATAAGTTCAAGGTAATCTCTTAAAATTGTGAAAAACCTGAACACTTTCGAAAGGCTTGTAAAAAAGAAGAAGAATAATAATAAATAAGATTATGCTTTTGAGTCCGAGAAGAAAGATGGAGGTGCTTTTACTACAACCTTGGCCACTCGTGCAGGTGACAATACATAGTTAATAGACTCAGGTGCATCTTTTCACATAACTCCTAATAGAAATTGGTTTACTAAGTATGAAAATTTTGATGGTGGTAAGATATATTTGAGTGATAACTCGGTTGTTGATATTGTTGGTGGTGGAAGTATTCGTGTAAAATTTCTTGATGGTAGAATTATAATATTTGATGGTGTCCTGCATATATTGGGACTAGCAATAAATTTGTTATCTATTAGAAAACTAATAGATGTAGGTGTGCATGTATAATTTTTTAAAGTAGTTGTGAAAATGGTGAGAGGTTCTATGGTGATAGCAAGAGAAACAAAATTATGTACACTATACCAATTTCATGCATGCACAATTGAGTGCAATAGTACTTCTAATAAGATTGTGAAAAAGATTACTTAGTTGAAAAAAGAGAAAGTTTCTCTTTCAACAGATGGTCATGGTTTTTGGGTATCTCAAGATGCTTTGTCAAGTAAATCAAAATTACTTACAGAAAATACCATGTTATGGTACTAGAGACTGAGTGACATAGGTGAGAATGGTCTGCAAACCAAGTGAAAAATAAGAACTTTGTTGATGGGTTAAATGACTGCAATCTTCAATTTGATTTTTGTGAGCATTATTTTATGGAAAATAAAATCGCATTTAGTTTTACTTGAGCTCTCATAAGTCTTCATATATTTTGGATCTAATCTATTTAGATGTATTTGGTCCAGTTGATGTTCCTTCTATTGGTATATTAGTTTATTATGTTTCTTTTATTGACGATTTCAATCTAAAAGAACATGGGTTTATTTTCTCAAGAGTAAAGCTGAAGTTTTCAGTCATTTCAAAGAAGTTAAAGCAATGGTTGAGTTGTAGACTAGAAAGAAAAAAAAATGTTTGATAATTGATAATGGTGGCTAATATTGCTCTAATGATTTTGATACATTTTGTAAAGATTGTGGTACTAAAAAATAGAAGACAACTCCATATTCTCCACAACAGAATGGAGTTACAAAAAAAATGAACAAGACCTTATGGAGAAGGCTAGGAGTATGCTGAGTCGTGCTGGACTAGAAGAAAAATTCTTGGCTGGAGCTGTAGCCACTTCTTGCTACCTAATAAATAGGTCTTCTACATCAGCTCTTGTTGATAAGAGGCCAATGAAAGCGTGGTTAGGCTACAAGCTTTCACTTTGACATTTAAGAGTGTTCAGTTGCAAGGTATATGCTCATGTGCCAAAGGAGAAGCAAACAAAATTGGATAACAAAGATTTTTCAAATACTTGTGGGGTACTTCAGAGTACTCTATATATTTTCATGGAACATGAAATGAGCATTCCTTAGATATTCAAGGATATATGGATTCAGACTAGGCTGGTGATATTGATAGAAAAAGATCAAACAATGCATATGTGTTTACATTATTTGGTGGTGCAATTAGTTAGATGAGCAAGCGAAAGGCTATAGTCTTTTTATCCACTACTGAGGCAGAGTATATGACAACTACTCATGCCTGTAAGGAAGCTATTTATTTTAAGAGATTGTGTTCAAATATAGAGTTCTAATAGGGTGTAGTGACAATTTATAGTGACAGTTAGATTGTAATCTTTCTAGCGAAGAACTCGATTTTTCATGCCAGGACCAAGCACATTGATGTACAATATCATTTTGTGAGAGATATGGTTGAGGATGGCAAGGTGAAGCTAGAGAAGTTAAAAAATTTAGTGAATGTTATTGATGCATTAACTAAGCCCGTGAGCATAGAGAAGTTTTGATGGTGTACAGAGTCTATGGGCCTCTTGGCCCCTAGCAATTAAGTCCATGATAGTTTTGATCTCCTGAATCTTGCAAGGTGTTCGACAAGTGGGAGAATATTAAGAAACATGTGTCTCAACCTTGCAAACTTTTTCAGATAATTTTAATAAAATTTGTTGATAGTTTTCCACTTATTTTTTCATTGGAAAAGGTGTATGAGTTGTCAAAGGAAGCCTTGTCCATAGTAGATTATAAGAGGGCTATTTTTAGAGCATATATGACACATGTTGTGACTTTTATGAAGGTCTACACTAGGGGAAAAAGTTTTGGATGGGAATGCTATTTTAACCTAATTCTTTTCCCGTCTTCGAAATACAAATGTCAAGAATAGGTAACATATGGCATGGTGGTTTTGCCCATAGTTTTGTAAAACTGCAAGTGGTTTTTGGATTGTAAATTGTCTATACACAATGAGGGCTCAGAGAGGAGTTTGGATATGGAGTTTTGTATGCAAGGGTGGGTGCTAGAGGAAGTCTTTTTAAGCTTGAGTTGGGGTGATGCTCTTATAAGAACTTACATTGCAAGTGTGTTGTAATCATTTGTTGATTCGATAAATATTATATAAGTTTTAGAGTGTGAGTTTTTTCTCTCGTAAGGATTTTCCCCATGATAATCACTATTTTTATGGTTATTTCATTTATGCTCTTGCATGTTTCTTAAATCGTTGTAATACTTAAGTTAAAATTTGCATATTTGTCCTCTCAAGATTAGTGTAGGAAGCGTTTTCACATGTATTTTTTCTTTCTTACAAATAAGATAGGTATAGGAAAGAGCATATGTATCTTAAATTACAATTGTTTTAAAAATTATAATGATAATAAGATATTATAATCAAATTTCCATTTATTGTTATGTTTGGTTTTGATGTTATAAAAAATTATTTGTTACATAGCATTTTTGTAATTCATATTTGATATATTTTAATATTCTTATTTTATTTAGAATTTTAATCCTAATGCATGGAAATACTAAAATAAACTTCAAATCTATTATCTATTTGTAATTATATTAAAGATATTTTTTTAATGGCCGCATTGAATTCGGATAGCTCCTGGATTCTATCTTGGATTTTTGTCTTTTTTGCAAACCAGGTCTGTTTACCTGGGCCCTCCTCTTACAATTTCTCACTTTCCTCCTCAGGTTTCTTGTTGGGGGAGCCAACGTCGAACTCCACTTTGATAGTCAGAAAGCAATCCATGGCCGAGCCCATAAACAGATTATTTTCCTACATGTGTTTTTTCTCCAGCGTATCCATTCTTACTTGCATTTCTTACACCTTCTTGTCCCTATCATTGTTCAGGTTGCCTTTCGAAGAGTTCAAACTGGCGTCTAGCTTTTCTTGCAGAGAGTCAACTTTTGTTGAAATAGAGAAAAATTTAAGATTCAAAATTTTAATTTCATTAAAAACCCATTTCAATAAATGAAATGAATACATGGAGGCGGCCTTGGTAGTTTGGAGAACCCCAAAGGGGGGATCGATTTTATCATCCATATCTTCCTTTAGCAATTGAACATTTCGTTCCTGCATATCAACCATTTTGAGAAAGGAAATATTTTGATAAAAAACATTGACATTCTCCATACCAATGGAAACCCTCTCTGTAGCAGGAGAAATCTTTTTCACTTCAGGGGCCTCCTTTTGGATATCCAAGCAAACCTCCATGATCACCTCCAGCCTTGGAGAGATGGGTACTTCATGTTCTTCAGAACTATCATACTCCACCAAGATGGGGACCTGTTGGCCTCCCACATCCTCCTCCCTCTTGGCCTCATCGTTGTTATTTCTGGTCTCAGAAGTATTCTCCACCTCCTTAGCTTCAGCAGCTTCCTCCTCTATGTTCTCATAGTCCCCAGAAGCTATATTTGACACTGAGATCAAAGCTTCACTACCTTCTTCCATAGAGTCATCTGTGTCCTCATAACCATCCACACTTTCAGTGGTAGTGTCAGTATCCATACCTACATCCAAGTATCCTTCCCAACATTTTTCCCAGAAGGACTCTCCTCTTTTAACTCCTTCTCGCTTATGCATTTTTTGGCCAAACCAAAGGTATTAGGCAAAGAAATAAGAGGGCTAGAGATATCAAACCACTTAATGTGTTCCACAATTAGAAGAATAAGCCCTTCATGAAGAATGATTTTTTTCTCTTTCTTTCTATGCTAAGAAATACTAATGCGGAGGGATTGAAGGATATAGTAGGGCAAAGACACCCTAATCTTATGGAAAAAATGATATAGAAAAACAAAATGGTAGGAATGGGCTTGTTTAAACCTACCATCAAGAGTAATATACTCCATAATCGCCATCATTATCATAGCCCAGATTTCCTTGGTCGCAGCAACATCAAAGAAACCACTAGAATCTTTAACCAAACTCTTCCCTTCAGCCTTACTTTTAGGGAAGCACTGGATGGCCTTCAACGATATTTGTTCTTTGTTAATTGTTAAGAATTAGTAATATTAAAAAATGTTAAATAATGAACCAAAAATATTGATTTATAATAATAAATAAATACAAATAAATAAACAATCAGAGAACACCATAAATTATCCTGGAAAAAACCCTCCTCGTTGAGGGAACAACTCATCCCACTAGAAGATAGATCTTTCATTCATATTATAATTCAAATACAGACAATGTTCATCTTTGTGATTGACATCAATGTCATTGTTAATCAAAACAAGATAAATCTCAAAGATTATTCTACATACAAAATATTGAGAATAAACAATTCAAAATTCAATCATTTTTTGATCGATATACACTCTGCTACACAATATAATATCAAATAGACATATACAACACTCTCTATACATATACAATAAGAATATTGTCAACACACAACATTCCAAGTCTCGTAAATAATGCCAAGAATTTTTTTTCATTGAGATAATTCTCGAGACAAAAAAATGCCCAATACTTTCTTCTACACATGAAAATCTCCCAAAAAGAAACACACGAAGATCAAACAACACATAATGGTTACAAGGTCAACCAACACCCCAATAAATGAGATGACACGTCCATAAAAATGATCATCTGCAAAAGTAAAAACACTAATGTTGTAATAAGAAACTGTCAAACTTCATACTTAATTGACAACAATAACAGATGTATTATGGGATGGAAGCAACACTTAAAATGCGAACGATGCGACAAGGAAGCAAGACAATGCCATGTCTGTTAGGAATAAGGTGTCTCAACCTTGGATAATTCCTATTCTTATTATTTGTTTTGTAAAATGTATTTCTTGCAAATAATGTTGATGTGTCGGCATCTTGAATTGTGTGTAAGGAGATCATGGCTAAAACGGTTATGATAGATTCCTATGACACGTAAGAGCTATGTCAAGAAGATTCAATGATAGGTGAAGACATGTGGCAACTGATAAATTTGAGTATTGTACACTCTTCCCCGATCGTGGAGTTTAGGGTTTAGGGTTTAGGGTTTAAACCCTAATACGGTTATCTTTAGGAGTAGCCCTAAAAAGTAAAGCACATGATATAAGCATTTTTTAGGGTTGCGAAGAGATGTGATACGAGTGTATTGTGGGAATGTTTTATGTTGTCGTGATTTGTCTTCAAGGGTTTTGAAATCTTCTGAAAGAACTTGCATTGCAAGTGTATTGTAAGCTGTAATAGTTTTGATCAATACATTGTTCAGGTTTTGGAGTGCTGGGGTTTTTACTGAAAGGTTTCCCCAGGGTATATCATTGTGTCATTCTCTATTTTTTTGTATGTATGGTACATGGTTGCAATATCTTTGTTAAAGTAGTTAACGAATCTGAAATTGTAAGGATTTAAAAGAATTTGCACAATACTTTCCTATGGAGATTAGTGTAGGAAGCTGTTTCCGCACCTGAGTTTTCTTACAATGTCATCGATGCAAAGTCGAAACAAAAAGTGCTCAATGCCACAACCCTTGTAGACATAAATGAAATACACAAATAGAACAAAGGTGCACATAAGAGACTGTGAATTCCTTAGCTCAACATAAGGATAGAACAAAGCATAGATTACACACAAAAACATCATGAAGAGTGCAATAAAGAGGAATATAGGCATCAACAACATGAGTGCGAAGAGACTGGAACTTAGCACAATTCCTTAATAATAACTAATAGGTATTGAAAAATACAGAGAAGAGCAACATAAGTATCAAATATATCTCATAGCTACTATTAAATTCAACACTCCCTCTTAACAAGAGAGAGATCTTCAAAGTGCCATCTCATGGCAAGTGCACATAGCTGAAACCAAAAATAGTATCAATAAGAATCTAATCACATATTTTCAATAGAATTTCTCTCATCATAACAATATTCACCATAGTTACTCCTAGAGAGTGAAACAATAAAAAGAATATATAACAATATTCACCATAGCTAGCCCTAGAGGGTGAATCAAAGAATCAAAAAATGAGTCATAGAGTCACATACATGAATTCTATCATGGCTACTCTTAAAGGGTGGATCAAGGGCTTTCACTTCAAAATTTGAGAAGAATGCATTGCCACCTTGCCTACTTTCAGAGTGTTGGTTCTTGGAATGGATTTTACACTCCATGAGACACCAATATACCTAAGACTGATTTTGGGAATGGTTAGTTTCAAATATGAGGAAATTTTTAGGTAATTGGACCAAATATAGGGACAAGACTACCCTCTTCACTTTTGGCTCTGCAGAACAAAGGTGGGGGCACCTAATCTAGTAAATAAATCACTCTTTACAACACCAAAACTGGATTCAACAAAGCAGATAATAGCAAGAAAGTACTAAATGATAACCAGTCATTCATTGACTCTCCATTGCTATGATGAAATTGATACCACACAAAAATAAGGTTTAATGGATAGAAAAGATTTTAATTTGATTTCTTGCAGAATGTAAACAATAATGCCAAACTTGCATCACTACAAGAGATACTAATTTCTGATCAGTGTCTTGTCCATTGGGCAATACATCTAAAGTAGATACAAAATACAGGAACAACTACTTGATTCATCAAAGATTCCAAGTCATAAACATAGTAAACCTGACTCATACACTTCTTACAAACATCCTTCAGTTGAACCAAATGAATCTATGTTCTATTTAGAAACCTTTAACTTGATCCTAGATCAAGGCTGAGAAATAAAAATATATACACAGATAAACTCTTAGCAATGAATTAGAAAACTCAAAACCCAAGAAGCACAACAAAAGGAGAGATCTAAAACTGGAAAACTATATTAAATATAAGGATTCAAACTCTTGTATTATAGTATATTCAAAAATCACCACTTAGACAATATGCAAAAGATTTTGAAGGGTTTTCCACTCTACTGACACAACTAGCAAAATATATTACAATCTGGACTGAGGATACAGACTTATCTTTTCATCTTCCTGTGTCAAGAATTTTCTAGCCAGCACCTTCTAAATGATCATAAAAATCCTTTTTATAGAAACAAGGATACAATGAAAAAAATATCATTTAGGTCAAAAGCCCTTAACCTTACCAACAATCCCAAAATCTAGAGGAGAAAGAAATCTGATCTAATTGTACCTCTACAAGACATTCCCAGGAATAATCAGCTACTTCCTCTAAAAAAGATCAAATCAACAATGAATATCTTGGAAGAAGCAACAAATCTGATATCTTCATAAACCCAAGAAGAATCTCTACAAGGAAAGCCAAGTTGCTAAAAATCTAATCTTCCCCCTTTGCCGGATTTGCATATCAGTCAAGTCTGAAATGAAAAATCTTCACCAAACTTTGATGCTGAAAATGATAGTCATTACTTCTTCTACCAATTTGGTCAAAACTGATTTTAACCACCACCATTGCATTCCTGGTCTTCTGGCATTTTTGAAAACATATAATACTTGTATATTCTGACAAAAAATGAGCTTCCAGGAAGCATTTCTGTGAGTAGCTTGTTACCATTTAAATTTTTTATTCTCTGCATAATTGAAACTTTATTATTTATTTTAATTCTTTTTCTGTAGACCTTTTTAAATTTGAGGTGGGCCCACATGCCATGTGGCATCATCTAATTTGTCCGATGATCCACATCACCGCCTAGCTGGACCTGTCAACACACCCTCTGCCGCATGGCGCTCTCCGATTGGCTGGCCTTATTGATTGGGCATCTATTTGATAGCTCACCTTGGGACATGTGTCACTGTGTCACTACTTCGTAGTGATTAATTCATGTGCATCTTTATCTTTGCACTCTTGTGATGACCATTGGATCGGCATGCATCTCGAGGCGGCTAACTGGTAGTCCATTTGATTACTTTGTCATTGCCTCATCATCTTCCTCTACCAGGTGTCACATCCTCATTCACTCACAAATCCACCTGGGCACCTGACTGTACTAGCTCACCACATCATTAGATGATACATGTCATCTTGTCGTTGTTTCGCAATGCTATCTCCCGGGCGTTTCCTTTTTTTTGGAATAATGATAGCCATTGATTTTTACAAGCATCCCAATGCAATCGACCTACACATTTCATCAGAATATGCTTACCTACGCATGTGGGCCCACTTGCCAAGTCACTATCCTTGATCTTCGTGCATGAGGAACCTCCACCTAAGCATCCACATTTGGACACCTCTCTATTGTGTGTTTGGCCTTATAAATTCCTCATTTCATCTCCATGGTGTCAATGTGAGATAAACCATTTTAGAAGTTTAATATTTATCTATCAAAATATATTCAATGTGTATGCCCAGCCAACTGGGCCCACACAAAGTCTCTTCATTCCACATGCCTCTTACTTCTTTACTCACCATTGGAGTCTCCTTCCTTTTTAATGATTCCTGTACAGTACGTGGGAGGAATGTGGAACTAATCACCACAGAATAACCCTAGCATTTCCCTTCAAACGCATAACAGCTCCATCCGGTTGGCTCATGCAAAGGAGGTTTGGAAGCATCCTACCGCACATGCTCTTCATCTCTTTGTTGGGCTTACATCTTTTCTTGGTCTGCAAGCAACAGCCAACGTGAGGAGGGGGCACACTTCCCTTTGAAATGTGTAGGCCTGCTCATTACTTATGTTGTATTTTGTTTATTGACTAGGCATTTCTTGCCCCATATGCCCCTTTTCTTTGCAAACAGTACTCAAAAGGAGGGCACATGCAAACATTTCTCTCCATTCACTTGTGTGTGCTGCTCCCTGTCTTTCAAAACAGCCAGTACATATAAAAATGTGGACAACACCTCTTACCTAGCACATGCATTTTGTTTGGTTTTTAATCTAGTTTGCAAGAAAAACAAAAGAAGGCACGCACTGGCTTCTAAGTACTTGGAGAAACATGTTTGTAGCCTCCTTTGGTGTGTTCTTTGATTTACTTGGTTGTGTGTGAACCTCTCAAACTGCTCAAGCACTTCCAGATTTCTTGGCTAGCATTTACATTTTTGTTGATTGGCACTCACCCAGCCAAAGTCTTATGTGTGTTGCCATCCATTTTATTTCATTGGCACTTGCTAGCAAACACCCACATTTTGGACCAACGTACCCCTCTCTTCTTCATTCTGAAAAATTTCACAATTTGGAAGCTCACACAAGACCTCTGGTCTTACACATCAAGAGAGGAAAAAAGTACTAGGGAATGAGAGGCATTCAGTAAACAAATTTTCCTTCAAATGTATGCAGCCTCTCAAAATATGTGGTCACATTAAAATTTTTAGTTTGGCATAAACATCCCAAATCTCTTTGACATTCTGATTTTATGGTTCGGTTTGGCCACTAATTGAAAAGGCTCAACAATCCATCTACCAGCCAATGGTTTATGGAATCCACCTTCTGACGCTTCTAGAAAACATTTCAACAATGATTAAAACTCCTTGTATTCACTTCACTATCTTCCCTTTAAACTCACCAATTTTCGGCGGCTCTATGTAGCCGGCAAAATTTTAATTTAAAATAATGAAGTAGGCTAGACCCCAAATGGGTCCAGCCTAAAAAAAAATTCAAACTCAAACAACCAACCTTGAAAATAATCTAGAACAACTGGTGCGCACAACTGGATCCAATCCAGATAACCATAAACCTTTTAAAACTTTAATTTCTATTACTTTGCCAGTCAACAAATTTGAATAAAATGCCTCCAGTCGCCTTTTAAAAACACTAAGCAAAACTAAACACTGGAAGCTGAAACCTGGTGAGTGTGGAATTTGTACTATAGATAATCACCCTGTAAAATGGCTTCACCTAAAAATGAACGAGGTGGGAGATTTTAAAAGCTGAAAATGCCCATTCAGAATTGTCGGCAAACGCAAACTGAAAACACTACCGACTACCACAAAAGGAGATGATTTAAAAATATCAAATGATGAGCTGAGGGTGCACCACTGAATTGAGAAGAAGCCTCATATACAAGGAATGCAAAAAAATAACCCTCAACTAGAAATGATCATCTCGCAAAAAGATACAAATTTCCAAAAATAGCCACTTTGCAAAGTCTTTCTAGCCGTACTTTTTATCATTATAAAACACCTTTTGCCTGACCTTGCAACTTGATCAAATGAAACCTTCATAGTTTGAAACCCTTGATGATTGATCAATCTCATACATAGAAAATAAGGCTATAATCAAATTCCCCAACTGATCAACCGATTATCAAGAATTAATCTTCAAAGTTGTGCCTTCAAAACATCCTGAACTGAAAGGCAGTGAAACTGTAGAAATCGGGTTTAGCATTGATCGAGAAAAGTGATCGATCGGATTGGTCATAGCCTGAAACTTATCATGGAGAGTCACTTTCATGTCTACATTATAAATCAACCTTCAATTATGTTTGACCATTGACGAGGCACAAGTTGCATGACCTCAAAGTAGGCCACTCGAAAAACTAAACTATGCACTGTTGGAGAAATTTAATAATCTACAAACATAATGGCTCTGAAAAACATGCCAAACGGGAACATGGTGGGCTAAAAATTGGCATAAAGACTCTTTCTTGTCCTATAACATGACAAAAGAACCCTTTTATCATGACAATAAACTAGGTCTCAGATGCAAACTTCCAAAGTAGGCCATTCAATTAAAATCGAACAGAATGCAAAGTGCAGATTTAAGCACTGCCCTTCAAATGGGTACCTTCAAAACTTGTCCAAACTGAATTCTGAAAGTTGTAACCAACTGCATATGCCAAATGGAATGCAAGGAACACATGTCCCAAATGCCATTCCATTAAATTCATCATGCCTATTTTTGTATGCACTTGAACTTAGGTCTTCTAAACTATTGTTTGAAGCACTGAACTTTGTCTTAGGAAAATCTTTCCGAATATGGATTCAAAATTATCTGGATATTTGGAGTACCAACATAGAGGATGGATCAAGATTTTTCACCTCAAACTCATCCTAGAGAAGAATGCATTGCCACCTTTCCTACTTGCAAAGGTTGGTTCAAGGGCTTTCACCTCAAACTTCTCCCAGAGAAGAATGCATTAATCATAAGCAATGAATCACTAAGGCTGAGATTATCTCTTGAAAAGAGTATCATTCTCCACTAAGCCAAGGTTTTCTCAAAAATAACAGAACTTCACTCTCAGAAGTGGCTTGGTGAGAATGCCTACAATTTTCTCCTCTATAGGAATGTAGTTTAGTTTAACTACTTTCCTTTGAACCATGTCTCTCAAGTAATGAATTTTAATTTCCACATGTTTGGTTTTATCATGAAACACTAGATTAATTGAAAGCTTCACACAAATTTGGTTATCACACATAATTATTGTAGGTTCCAAAGGCTTCCCAAATAAACCTACAAGCAATTTATGAAGCCACACAACTTCTCTTAAAGCCACACAAGCTGCAACATATTCAGCTTTAGTTGTACTCTGAGAAACTAAAGATTGTTTCCTATTGTACCAGGAAATCATAGTTGAACCAAGGCTAAAACAACAACCTGAGGTGCTCTTTCTATCAGGTACACAACCTTATGATGCAAGAGCATCTCATGTTCTTATCAATCCTCTGTCACAAAAAAAAAGTTTGTATTGTTCTGTGTGCTACTCGGTTCCTTCTTTGACCGAGTTGGCTTGGTAGTTGCTCGGTTCCATCTTTGACCAATTTGTTCGGTTGGTTTGCCAACTTATTTCCTAGTGCTCAGTACCCTTGCTCACCAAGTGGTTTATTTTGATTTCTTTTGAGGCCGACTTGTGCATTGAATTTTGGTCGCGGAGTTAATGTTGGTATCAATCATTAGGAAGCATGTAGACCTAGATCTGGTCGATTCTTTCTCCAATGATAGATCTGAAGGCCAACTTGTTTCGGTAGCCTCTTGTATAAATAGAATAGTTGTTTTTATTTTTAGGTATTAATTTTGGCAGAGGAGTTTATCAATTTTTGAAGATAGAAGATAGTTTTTGAAGGAAGAACCCTCATATGTTTGAGGACAATTGTAATTGAATCTAAATGTAATTGGCCATAATTGGGAAGGCCTTACATCTCGACATGTATGAGGTTATTTGATGAATAATACATGAATTGTTATGCATTCTCTCTCTCTCTCTCTCTCTCTCTCTCTCTCTCTCTCTCTCTCTCTCTCTCTCTCTCTCTCTCTCTCTCTGTGGTGTTGTTGCTTCTGTGAGTTGTTTCTGCAAGGAGGTTAGTGATTAGGGTGTGCCTTTGGCCCCTCATCCTACCCTACCTTGCATTAGGTGGTATTAGAGCGAAGGTTAGATCTAGATCTACATTTGTGAATCTAGGTTGAGGGTTCCTTCTTTCAAGCCCTAGTTGATATTGTTGTGGGGTGGTAGATTACGATCTAACCTACAATTGTAGAGGGTTTCAATATGGTTCGTGGGAGGTGAGATGTAGATCCAAGATTGGCAGACATGCTAAGACAAATTGTTGCTAGGTTATAATTTTTTGGGATAGCCCAATGTCGAGGAAGATATCTTGAATATGTTAGCGATGAAGAAATTGAAGAACAAGGTGAAGCAAAACCTGCACCTGTGATGGATCAGGGTGAGGAAAGCATTTTGAAGGCTTTCACAAATATGAAGTCTACACCAAATTTCAATCCTCTTGAGTACAATGGAAAACTAGATTCAGATGAGTTGATGAATTGGATAACTGAGATAGAGAAGTATTTTGAGTATGAAAATGTTCTTGAGGAAAAGAAGGTGAAAATTGCCAGCATAAAGTTGAAAAGTCATGCATCCTTATGGTGGGAGCATCTATAATTGGATAGAAAGATGAAGGCAAAGATAAAATCAAGGTATGGAATAATATGGTGAATAAGTTGAAAGGCAAGTTTTTACCATGTGATTATCAGATTAATCTAGTTAGGCGAATGCAAAGTTTGAGACAGAAAGATAGCTCGGTAAAAGATTATATTGAGGAAATCTATAGATTAGATGTTAGATCTAGACATGATCAAGATGAAGTGGGAAAAAATTCTAGGTACCTGAATGGTTTAAGAGTTTCCATTCAAGAAGAAATCAGTTTGGTCAAGTTATAAAGCATTGAAGAAGTCTATCAATTTTCCCTAAAAGCTGAGGAGAAATTGAACAAAAGACATGAGCAAAGACAAAGAGGAAGAGTTGGTAGATTCCCTATAGGAATAGGTAGATCTTATGACAAAAAAAAAAGATTTGATAGGGACAAAACAAATCTATATAAAGGTAAGACTGAGTGGAAAGGTGAAAGTTCTTCTAGAGGAAGAGGTAGTAATCACCGAGGTGGTTATAGCAGAGGTGGATTCCGAGGAACTTGTTACAATTGTGGAGAGGAAGGACATAGGTCATTTGAGTGTACACATGAAAGTAAGAAGATTGGTAGTAGTAGAAATGTCTTGGTGCAAGAAGAATCACCGATTGGGCCTGAGAAGGAAAAGAACTTGATGGTTAGAAGAGCACATTGGAGTGAAGGTAATAAGGAAGATCTGGTAAGGAAAAGTTTTTTCAAGACTAGATGTAGAGTTGTTGATGAAGTGTGGAAGGTAATTATTGATAGTGGAAGCTCGAAAAAGCATTTGAGGGAATGGTTACAAAGTTGCAGTTGGAGAGGTTGAAACACCCAAAACCCTATCAAATCTCATAGACCAAGGATGAGCATACATTATTGGTAAGTGAACAATTTTATGTGAATTTGAAAATTGGAAAGTATTATTAAAGATGTTGTGTGATATCATGCCTATGGATTATTGTCATATTTTGTTGGGTAGACCTTGTAAATATGATATACATGTTATATATGATGGGAGATTGTATTATAAATATACTATTTGGGCTGATGGGAAAAAGAAAATCTATTGCCTTTGATTGAAGAACATGTTAGTAGTGTTTGTACATCTGTGAAATTTTGTTTGATGGAAGGAAGAAAGCTTGTTAAGGATTTGAAGAAGAATTATGTGTGTTTTGTTGTGATTCCTAACAAACCAAGTGAGAAAATAATGGACAACATACTTGAAGAGATTGATAAGATACTCACTGAGTATAGAGAGATCATTTCTGATAATGTACCTAATGGTTTTCCACCGAAGAGAAGCATTGATCATTGCATGGATTTGGTCCTTGGAGCTAGTTTGCTGAATAAGGCACCACATCAGTTAACACCTGCCAAGAATCGGGAATTAAACCAACAAATCCAAGAATTATTGTAGAAAGGTTTGATCTGAGAAATTTTGAGTCCTTGTGTAGTACCATCTGTATTGGCACCTAAGAAGAATGGAGAATGGAGAATGTGTACTAATTCCAAAGAAATAAAAAAGATAACAGTGAAATAGAGGTTTCCTATACCGAGAATGGATGACATAATGGATAGTTTGACAAGAGAAAAGTATTTTGCCAAGATTGATTTGAAAAGTGGATATCATCAGATCAAAATCATAGAAGGTGATGAATGGAAGACTACTTTTAAGACAAGAGAAGGTTTGTATGAGTTGTTGGTTATGCCTTTTGGTTTTACTAATGCACCGAGTACTTTTATGAGATTGATGAATGAGGTTTTGAAGAAATTTTTGGGTAAATTTATGATTGTATACCTAGATGACATTTTGATATTCAGTAAGACCAGAGAAGAACATTTGTTGCATATTAAACAGGTATTGCAGAGATTGAAAGAAGAAAAGTTGTTGATTAATCTGAAAAAGTTTTCCTTCATGAAAGAAGAGATTGTGTATTTGGGATTTGTGATTTCAGCTTATGGTTTGAAAATGGAGCTTGAAAAGGTTGAAGCTATTTTGAATTGGCCTACACCTAAAAATGCTAGTGAGGTAAGATCATTTCATGGTTTAGAAATTTTTTACTGAAAGTTCATCAGAAATTTCATTTCAATTTGTAATGCTATGATTGTGACTATGAGAGGAAATAAAAGAGAATTTAAGTGGACACATGGAGCTGATAAAAGTTTTGAGACTTTGAAGCAGAAGGTTGCTGAATTTCCTGTGTTAGCTTTACCTGATTTCAATAAGGTATTTCAAGTTGAATGTGATGCAAGTGGTAATGCAATAGGAGCTATTTTGAGTCAAGAAGGTAAACATGTTGCTTTCTTTAGTGAGAAGTTGAATGATGCAAAAAGGAAATATTTTGTTTATGATCAAGAGTTCTATGCTATTTTTCAAGCCCTGAAAAAATGGAGACATTATTCGATACCGAGTGAATTTGTGTTGTATAATGATTATAAGACTTTACAATATTTGGGTAGTCAGAATAAGTTGAATTAGAGACATATGAAATGGAATATTTGCGGAGTTATACATTTGTGATAAAATATAAGAGTGGAGTCACTAACCAAGTTGCTGATGCATTGAGTAGAAGAAGATCTTTGATGACTAGGATAAGAATTGAAGTTTTTGGTTTTGATGACATGAAAGATTTGTATGAAACTAATCTTGATTTTTTTGAGTCATGGAGGAAGTGCAGAGAACCGATTCAAGATCAACTAAGTACTAAATGGGAAGACTATTTCATTCAAGAAGGTATGTTGTTTAAAGGTATTCAGTTATGTATATTGTGAGGATCAATGAGAACTAATTGATAAAGGAGAAACATTGTAGTGGTTTAGCTAGACATTTTGGCATTGAAAAAATATTGAATTTTCATAAGGAGAAATACTTTTGGCCACAGTTGTATAAGGATGTTCAAAAATTTGTGAAAAGTTGTGGAATTTGTCAAGTTGCAAAGGGAGTAAGTCAGAATACTAGATTGTATATTCTAATTTCCGTTCTTGAGAAACCTTGGATTGATATCAATATGTATTTTGTTCTTGATTTACCAAAGACAATAAGAGGTAGTGATTCTATATTTGTTGTTGTGGATAGATTTTCTAAAATGGCACATTTTATACCTTGTAGAAAGACAATAGATGTAATACATATAGCAGATCTTTTCTTTAAGGAAATTGTCAGATTGCATGGATTACCGAGGAGTATCATTTCTAACTGAGACAGTAAGTTTATTGGATACTTTTGGAAGACTCCTTGGAAAAAGTTGGGTACTGAGTTAAGGTATAGTTCTACATTTCACCTATAGATTGATGGATAGACAAAGGTTGTAAATAGAAGTTTGGGTAATCTTCTAAGATGTTTAGTTGGAGATAAACTGAGTAATTAGGATTCTATGTTGGCACAAGCAGAGTTTGCATACAATAACTCAGTGAATAGGAGTATTGGAAAATCACCTTTCGAGATTGTTAATGGCATACAATTGAGAGGTATATCAGATTTGAAGGATAGTGCTAGTGAAGAAAAGAGAAGTGTTGAAGGAGAAAAATTTACTGAGTTCATGAAGATATTGCATGAAGAAGTGAAACATAAATTGGGAGATAGTAATCAGATACAAGGATAGAGCAGATAGATCAAGAAGATATAAGACTTTTGCAATTGGGGATGAAGTAATGGTACACTTGAAGAAAGGAATACTTCCTATTGAAACATATGGAAAATTGAAAATGAAGAAATTTGGTCCTTGCAAGATATTGAGGAAATTTGATAGTGGAAATGCTTATGACATTGAGTTACCTAATGACATGGATATATCACCTATATTCAACATTGCATATTTGTATGAGTATCGTGAACCTAATGAAGATATGACATTACTAAATGATTAACCTAAGAAGCAGACAGAAGAAGTTGAGAAGATTTTGGAACAAAGAGTTGGTAGAAGCACAAGAGGAAAAGAATACATGGAGTATTTGGTAAAGTGAAAGAATAGACCGATTGAAGACAGTTCATGGATTTCATAATCTAAGTTGGGTTCAACTCAAGTTGTACCTATTGCATGATTCGAATAATCATTTCAAACAACCTAGGTGTCTGATGCAAGAGCATCTCAGGTTCTTAGCAATCCTATCTCATCAAAAAAATAAGTTTTTGTTGTTCTATGTGCTCGGTAGTTGCTCGGTTCCTTCTTTGATTGAGTTGTTCAGTTGGTTTACCAAGTTATTTCCTGGCGCTCAGTAACCTTGCTCACCGAGTGGTTTATTTTGATTTCTTTTGGGACCAACTTTTGCGTTGAATTTTGGTCACAAAGTTAATGTTGGTATCAATCATTGGGAAGTATGTAGACCTAGAGATAGTTGGTCCTTTCTCTAATGATGAATCTGAAGGCTGAGTTGTTTTGGTAGCCTCTTGTATAAATAGATTAGTTGTTTTTCATTTTAGGTATTAGTTTTTGCAGAGGAGTTTATTAGTTTTAGAAAATAGAAGATAGTTTCTGAAGGAAGAATCCTTGCATGTTTGTGGAGTATTGTAATTGAATTTGAATTTAATTGGCCATAATTGGGAAGGCCTTACAGCCTAACATGTATGAGGTTATTTGATGAATAATACATTAATTTTTTTGCATTCTATTTCTCTCTCTTTGTGTTGTGTTGTTGCTTCCATGAGTTGTTTCTGCAAGGAGGTTAGTGATTAGGGTGTGCCTTTGGCCCGTCATTCTGTCTTGTCTTGTGTCACCTTCCCAATCTGAATCAGAGAACACCTACAAATTCAACTCAATACAAGATTATTTTAACCCATCTCCTACTATACCATGAAAATATATCAATATATGTTTGGCTACCACAAGATGGATTTTCCTTGGTTCACACATAAACTGACTCAATATATTAACTACTTAACATATGTCAGATCTTTTGTTAACCAAATATATCAAAGAACCAATTAATTGCATGTAGATGGTAGGATCAACTAAATCTGAAGTAGTTTCATCATCATGTAACCTTTTGAGATTTACTTCCATGGGATTCACCATAGATTTGCACTCTAACATACCAAATTTCTTCCAAATATCAATTGCATATTTATCTTGACTTTAAAAAATAATTTCATTTGATCTTTGTCATACCTCAAGACCAAGGAAATAGTGCAACAAGCCAAGATATTTCATTTCAAATTCTGAAGCTAACTTAGGCTCCTTTCATTTGATAATGAAATCATCATTACTCATGATAAATAAATTTTCCACATACATGACTAAAATCAAAAAAATTTCATCACATACCTTGAAGTATAAATTAGGATCAGCATCATTCTTTTGGAAACCCAAGCTCATAAGATAGTGATCAATTCCCTCGTACTAAGAATGAGGATTTTTCTTGAGCCCATACAATGTCTTTTTCAGTCTACATACATTAGACTCCCTATCATGAATTAAAAATCCTTTTGGATACACTATGTAAACTTCCTCTTCAATTACCCCATTTAAGAAGGCTATTTTCATGTCTATTTGATGAAGTTTCCATCCCTTCACAACTACAATAGCTATGATGGTTCTAATTGAAGTGTAGTGAGCTATTGGAGAAAAGGTTTCTTTATGTCTTCCTTTTGAGAAAAACCTGTAGCTACAAATCTGGCTTTATGTTTTTCTATACTTCCATCATCTGAATGTTTAATTTTAAATAACCATTTAGATGAAATAACCGATTTACCTTTTGGTCTTGGAATAATGTCTCATACATCATTTTTAATGATGGACTGATATTCCTCCATCATGGCATCTTTCCATATTTGTTGATTTGAAGCATCTTCAACACTAGAAGGCTCAGAAGCTAAAATGTGACTCATCAAGGCTACACAACTTGCATACTTGTGATACCTTTTACTATCTCTAAAGGTACCATGAGGAGTTGCATTATGTTTAGCTTCTTCCATAATGTTCCTAGCCCACAAGGGTCTTTTCTTATTACCTAAACTATAATTGGGACATGTTGAAGTGTCTATAGTATCCATTAGATCAATTAGATCAGTGGGATCATCTAAATCTATATTCTCCCTCTGAATCTCAGAAGATGGATTTGGATCAGCCATATCTAAATCTTGAGGAACCTCAAAAATCACTTCTATTAGATTCCAAGATAGAATCAATATATTTCTTGCAAGCTGCATCTTCATCAAAAGTGACATCCTTGTTGATTTCAATTTGTCTTTGTCCTAGAATATAAATTATGTATGTGTTTGAATAATCACTATATCCAAGAAAAATTCCTTTTCTTCCAGATGGTTCTAGATTTGTTCTTTTCTCCTTTGGAACATGAGAATAAGTAGGACATCCAAAAATTTTGAAGTAACTAATATCAAGTTTGATACCTATAAAATCTTCTTTAGAAGTCTTGTTATATAGAATCTAGTGAGGACTTATGTTCTAAATGTGAATTTTTATCTTGTAAGCCTCTGCCCTTAGAAAGGTCTGAAGGCCCTAATCATAAATCATAACCTTTGTTGTCTCAATATTTATCCTATTCTTTCTTTCAACTACACCATTTTGTTGAGGATTGTAATGGACACAGAACTCCCTCTTAATCCCAACTTCAACACAAAAGGTGTGAAAGATACCAGACACATATTCTCCTCCATTATCAAACCTTAGAGTCTTAATTTTATTGTTAGATAAATTCTCAATCAAAGATTTAAATTCTTTAAAATGGGACAACCGCTCATTAGATTATTTTGACTTGAGAAATTAAATCCAACACTTACGAGAATAATCATCTATGAAGTTAACATAATACCAAAATCACTAAGAGATGCAACTGATATAGGACCACATAAATATGAATTAATTAATTATAGGATATCTTTTTCTCTACTTTCACTAGAATGAAAATTTCTCTTAATGTTTTTACCTAGAGAACATCCCTTGAAACTCCATAATTTTGGTTCAACTTAGGAATACCAACAATTGTTTTCTCCATAGAAGATAAAGTTCTGAAATTCAAATGTCCAAATCTCTTGTGCCAAAGTTCACTTGACCTTAAAGCATGAACCAAAGCTTGAATGGGACAGGCTGAAAGTTTGTAGAGGATTTCATGATGTACTCCAATTTCACGAGTTGACTCAATATTGGAGTTCTTCTTCCATGCAAGAACTTTTCCATTAGAAAAGGAAACAAGATAACCTTTGTCTTCTAATTCTAATATAAAAATCAGATTCCTCTTAATGCTATTCACAAAGAAGACATCACTTAAGTGTAGAGAAATTCCTGAATACAGTTGAAAAGAAGTAGAACCAGCTCCTTTAATAGAATAGCTTGCATCATCTCCAATAATAACTTGAAGATGGGAATCATTTTATTTCAAGTTGAATAGATGCTCACAATAACTAGTGATGTGCTGAGATGCCCCACTGTCAATCAACCATGTATCTCTATTTGTAGGTATATTGCTTGAAAGTGCAAAAATAAATAGGAACCATTCAGACTTATCACTTGACTCTCTTTAAGAAGAAGAGTTATCAACATTTTCAAAAAATACTTAAGGCATTGGCCTTAAGGTACAGTCTTTAGCATAGTGACCAAATTTGTCACATCTAAATCAATGAACCTTTGAAAGACCCCCTTTCTTTTTCTTTGAGACGAGCTAATTCTAAAATTTTATCCTTGAATCTCTTGAGATTCCCTTTCTTCCATTTATCTTTTGATGTGTGGGCAGAAAGCACATGATCATCTTCATGATGATTTTTGTTTCCATTTCCTCTAGCTTCAAGTCTACATTCTTCTTGAATGCAATCAACTCTCAACCTGTCAAATTTTGGAAGATCATCTCTCCCACTGATGCCTTGAATGGACTTCCCCACTGAATGATCTGACTAAGTCCTTATCTGGCAAGAATGACTCCCAAGAGTGGGGAAGTCCATTCATGGCAAGAATGACTAAGTCCTTATTTGGTACAAAATCTCTAATTGGACTTAGTTGGTCTTTTAGCTCTATAATCTTCATAAAGTATGATACTATGGATTCCCCTCTAGCCATCTTAACATGTAGAATCTTATGTCTCAAGGATAGAGTGCTGCTAACTTATTGTTGAACTCGTACAAATATTTTAAATTCTTAAACATCTCTCTGGCTGAAGATAATTTAGAAAGAATGGGAATTGGACAATCCTTAATTGAGTCAATCGAAATCTTCTTAGCCATGACTTTGTTCTTTTTTCATAGAATTTTCTTAGCATCATCTACAGGTTCATCTAGATCATAATTCACATAATTAAGGTCATTCTCCTCAAGCGTAACCAATATCCTAAACTTCTATGAAGAAAAATTAGAAGAACTATCCAATTTGTCCTCTACTTTTAGACCATTCACCATTGACACTAGCTAAGAATAAACAATTCAATGAGGAATAACCAAAGGTTGATACAAAATCAATCCTAGTTCTAGATTGAATTTTCAAACCCTCTCTAATACCATGTTAAAATATAGATTTTCAATAATAAATAAATGCAAATAAATAAACAATCAAAGAACACCAAAAATTATTTTTGAAAAAACCCTCCTCATCGAGTGAAACAACCCAACCCATAGAATGATAGATCTCTTTTATTCAAATACACAAAATGTTCCTCTTTGTGATTGACATCAATCATTTTTTTTATTAAAGGAAAAAGCATGTTTTGGAAGGGCTCTCAAAATGCTATACAAATATGAAGATTAAAATAATGTCCCCAAAGAAAATAATAGATCAGCTAGAACAAAAGGCCAACCCCCCAAACTAAACATAAAAGAATGTTGCAAAATATTAAACAATGAAGATCGACAACCCAAGATCAAATAAAATCAATACGATTTTCCTTTAGTCTCCAACTTATGAGACCGAAGCTTCATGTCAAAAGAAGGCATGGACCGAATGGATTTTTTACCTTTAACTATGATCCATCCTTCTTCAAACTTGGTAGATTCATCCTGCCAGCATAAGGAATCTAGAACTGAGGTCACAACAACCAACAAGGTTCTAGCACCCTACAAATGAACAACCAACTGAGAGCAACTAGAACTGGTGACAACTAAAGAGGAAATAGAAGAAGAGTCTACAGGGCCAGATATAGAAGACACACTAGCGGACACCCTAGTGCAGTCCACCAAAGCTACAACAAGAACAAAAGAAGTCAGATCATTCAGTGAATGGCCAGCAGAAACCCCAAGAATAGGGCTATCAATAGCCAAAGAGATATCAATCTCACTGTTAATCAAAATAATAACAATATCAAATATTATTCTGCATACAAAATATTGATAATAAATGATTTAAAATTCAATCATTTTTTGATCAATATACACTCTGCTACCCAATATAATATCAAATAGACATATACGATAGTCTCTTCTCATAAACAGTAAGAATATTGTCGACACACAATGCACCAAGTCTTCAAAATAATGCCAAGAAAGAAGCTCTTTTTCACTGAGATAATTCTCTAGATAAAAAATGCTCGATACTTTCTTCTACACACGAAAAATATCCCAAAAAGAAACACACAAAGACAAAACAACACATAATAGTTACAAGCTCAAGTGACATCCCTAATAAATGATATGACATGTCCATAAAAATGATCATCTGCAAAAGTAAAAGCACTGATGATGTAATAAGGAACCGTTGAACTTCATACTTAACTAACAAAAACAACAAAGGTATTATGCAATGAAAGCAACACATAAAATGCAAACGACACCATGAGGAAGCAAGATAGTGCCATGTCATTGATGCTAAGTAGGAACAATAAGAGCTCAATGCCACAATGCTTGTAGACAAATGAAATACAAGAAAAAAACAAAGGTGCACATAGGAGACTACAAATACCTTAGCTCGATTTAAGGATAGAACAAAGCATAGATTACACACAAAAGCACCATGAAGAATTCAATGAAGAGGAACAAAGACATCAAAAATATGAAGGAGAAGATGTTAGAACTTAGAATGATGCCTTAGCAATAGCCAAAAGGTACATAAGAATGCAAAGAAGAGAAACACAGGTATAAGATCTATCTTGTAGCTACTACTAAATTCAACAAAAAATACCAAGAAATCACAATGCAATAATTATTTTAGAATAAACCCTATCATGTTTCAAAGTGGTGTAACTCATGTAGGTGGTTTTCCTACCATCATACAATCTATAAATTTAGTTCTTAGTTTTATGAGACATCATAAACTTGAGATGAGGGAAGTTAGAATGGCTGATCATTAGTTGGAGTATGATTAGATGGTCGATCTCATAGTTTTACCTTTATAAATTATTACAAGAATTGAATATGAAAATATGAATTGTGAACATGAAAGGCAAATATGGTGTTTTATGATAAGTTTGTTTGGTGTTCTAATGTTGCTAGATAGTTGATGATAATGCTTAGAAAGGTAAAGTCCTAAATCACAAAGAATTTAAAAAGAGGGAACCTATGATGTTCCAGATCTACAACCAAATGACTACACTTTTATCCATATGATATTTTTGAAGGGGTTACACATATATTGGAGTATTGTTTTAAAATTGATGGATGAATTTTAGTTTGAAGATAAAGACATATAGATGAGATTTTTGTTAGATATTTATGTGGAAAGGTATGAAAATGGTACAATAGTTTGTCAAGTTCTCCTTAGCTTCAAAAAATTGTGATGTGATTGCATTTGAGGATGATTTTTCACTAAACATACACCCTTTTGTCCTAGTCCAATTAGCAAACATAAAATGGAAAGAAAAATATTTTAGTATGGTTACTAGCCATAGGTTTGCAATTGTCCTTTCAAGGTTCCCAAAAGCTTTCCAACTTAAAATGTATACTACAGTGATATATTTCTTGAAGCATATGATTTTAGTTTAGGTTAAATACAAGAATTTTTTAGGTGGAGCAATATGCAATAGTCATACTTACGTATCGAGATTATATTGATGGGGTGATAAATGATAGAATTGTTAAAAATTAATTTGTCCTCAAGAATTAGTGTTGGCTAATATAAATAGGTTTCTATAGCAACCAAATGGATACAATGTCTTCTAATGTAAGCATGATATCAGATGATGATTGGGTTTGTAGACACATTGCAGGTGTTGGTGTACTACTTGACAATAATATAAATGATGAATATAGTGTTTGCACCTGCGTGCAACTAGATAATTGATCCATGCATAAATAATTGAATGATGAAATTTAGTTTCATAAAGAGGAACATAACCTTGTTGTATGTGATAGGAGTAGAGTTACATTAACCATTTTCATTTAAATAGACTAAAATCCTAAAATCTCCAAGTAAATACTATTTTAGAGTAACCTTCATTGGCAATGGTTCACATTTAATCTTGTCAAACTATATTTGTATACTTGTAATGGGTCGGCAAAATCTATCAATCGTCATCCTATTCAAACTACCATCTAACTATTTGAAAGGAATGAAACAAAAAACTATTGACTAATCTATTGAAGCTATACTTAATTTACTTGAACACAATACAATTCTAAAATATATTTTACTACATTACTTTTTAAATGGATTTAAATACTAAAGAAATAAAATTGAGCATCTATAATAGCTATTCCATTGATACTATTTGAAGTCGTAGGAATAAAATAATATATCTTAGACAACAAAAATTCAACAGATTATATCAAAGGAATCAAACATAATATTATACTATCGGCTGCTACATTATAATGCATGAAAGAGAATAAGATTGAGATATGCTTCAAGTGGGCCCCTTTGAGATAATCCTAGTGGTACTTAACAAAAGGAAATAAGCTGGTTAACACACATTTTAGTCATCAACCATCAATCCATATCGACAAAACTATAGATATGTAGAGTCAACTATAATAAGTGTATATTATCCAATAGAGAAAAGAAACATCCTTACATTCATATGAAGATTACAATATATTAGATTTTAAGATGTAAAGAGTCAACCATCGATGCATGCAATGTCCCTAGATCTTGTAAAAGATTTATTTCTCATAAAGACAACATACACTCAAGAGGGGAAGATTCCTATCATCATTACAACTCCTAGATCAGTTATGATCATTTTAAGTGACTTTACACATGTAGAAAATTATTGTCTTCCTATTAAAAAATTAGAATACGTCTTCAAGAATGAACAAGTTGATAACTATGCTTTGAATTTTGAATATTATTTTGAAACACTCGATCAATCCTTGGTTGTAGGAAATTGCATAGTCACACCTACAAAAATTGTGGCATTTGATCTCATTACATGCTGTAAAACCTGGTTAGGAACCAAATAACCATTCATATACCATTTAATATAAGTTCCATCACATTTAATCTCATAAATTTTCATATGACCATACATTAGACTAAATATTTATATATGGTAATGTAGCATGAAAGTTTCCTTAATCACATGAAAATAATGAGTCTTGAGCATAATAGACATAACCATAGTAACTAATGAATTCTTGGACAAAACTATAAAAGAATACAAAAAAAACCAAAAAGCATACTCATCACTCCCCCTAACTATTGTCCTTCTTTTCCGAAAGCAAGTACTACATGCATAAGAGTTTTTAAACATAGCTAAAGATGTAAAGTCTGTAAGTGTATTCAAGTGTAGATTAGTAGTTATAGAATTCTAGTAGAATCTGTTGAACCTTCCAATCCTTCACCATCTGATGACTTCTTGTTCTTCTCAGTATTGAATTCCTCACCAATCAAGAATCATCCATAGTAATAGGGGAGGTTGATAGAGTAGAGGCAACCAGGTGATCTCTTGCCTTTTGCTAGCCTTGTATATACCTTGACCCTATGATTAATAGTTGCATGGTAATTAAAAATAAAGTGAGGTTCTTTGTGTTTTAGGTCATTAGATTATTCCTACTACTAATTTGACACATGTTTGAGATTTCCTTCCATTGGATTTGATTATTCGATTAAACATTTGATATCTTTTTTTCCTGTACTACAACACATGAGTACGAACCTCTAGCTTATTTATCAAGACTAATCAATTGTTAAGAATATCATTTGGATTACTAGATTATTCTTGAAGCCCTAATGTGCATATTTTTTCATTTATTTGTACCTTTCAATTTGATCCCCTCTATCACTTTCATTGAACATATAAGAAAAAATACCCTTACTTGAAGATCACCAACATATAACAAGGGATTCCAATGTGGATTATAAGGGATAGTTAAATTATAAAGATAGAACTCACATATTGCATTTTGTAATTAAATTGGATAATTATTTAAAACAACATAGTACTCCTTAGGAGTAACCATGAAAATTGGTAGATCATAGTATATTTGCATGAATTAGAAACTTAGGAACCTTTCTCTTAAATACATAGTATACACTCTAGAAAGAGATCTGCAATTAACTATTTGTGGAACAAGGTTTCCTAGTCTTTTTACCTTTTCATTTAGCCTTTTTATTTCTAGCTCTTTGCTTTCAATCTCCTTTTTAAATTGAAGTTTCATGTGTTCTTTTCTCCGTCCCATTCAAGTTTTTTTCATTTTGATTGTTGAACTTGAGAAAATATTTCAAGTAGACTTGAGAAAATAATAAAATCTACTCCAAAAATGAGCCAACCAAGGGATTTTGTATATGGTAGTCCATGTAAGTGCCACTGGAAATGTCTTTAAAGAAACTATTGATCGCCAATGTCATCGTGAGAATGGCTAACTGTCTTAAAACTTGGGTCTGTAAAACATAGGTAAATGCAATCACCCAACTTGCAAAGGAGCGCGCAAATGTCAATCAATGAACAAAGTTTGTAATGAACATAGATCACTGCAAACACATGAAGAAATATCCTTGCTAAAAAAATTAATCACCCTGCTAAAATTTTCGATCTACAACTCCAATCACCAAAATAATTAACCTCGGACCTGGAAAAATTGAGTGGAAAGAGGTTGCAATCACAATTTGTCCGATACCATATTGACACACGCAAGAGCCTGTGCTACGAATCAAATAACAAACCTTCGCCAAAAATAATAATAAACAACCACAAGATATTTTACCAGTCAATGTACATAATGTATTGATGAGAATGTGGTATCGTATGTTGTATAGCAACTATTATTGTAAATCAAATGCAGAAGTAATAAAAGTGATGAGGAGAGATGTCTGAATCAGGAAGAAGGGAATGTATAGCCACTTTGGCACTATAACTAGTACAACTAATTTGATTAGGTAATGTGGAGTTGTACACATCTAGAGGAATGATATTTCTTTATTAAACTTAAGAGATTGTGCACAACATAAACAAATACACTAACACCCCTTCTAAGCTCCACTTAGATAGAAATATACAAAAGTTATAATCAGTGAATAAAAATATAATATACAATATGAGATGCATTATTAGTCTAGGCCATACTAGCCATTTTATGTACTTGTGTACAAGTATAATGCAATGAGATGAAAATATCTTACAACCGAAGAAAGGAGAAAAACCCTATTTGGGAAAACTCTTTCTTAAAAGAGAGAAAACACACTATTGAAAAAAGAAAGGAAAGGAGGAATCGTTTAGACCCCCAAGGACTAATTCCTTCACCATTAACATTGATCACAACTGAGGATAGGAGGGAATAACCAAAGGCTTACTGAAGATGTCTGCAACCTATTGCGTCAGAGATGAAGACTCTAAAGAAAGAACACCATCATGAATGAGCTACTGAATGAAGTAAAAATTGATAGATCAATATGCTCAGTACATTGATATTCTACTGAGTTGTGATAAATATGTCTGGAACCCTGATTATCACACTAAGGAGTAGTGAGATGATCAATAGGAAAGCCAAACTCAGCCATCTATTGTCAAATCCAAATAAACTCTTGACTAGCCAAAACTTCTCCTTGATACTTATCCTTAGTTGATATTAATTCAATACCAATTCTCTTTGTACAAAACCAAGCAATTGGACCATAACTAAGACAAAAGACAAATCCACAAGTAGAATTCTAATCATCAAAATCACTAGCCCAATCTAAGTTAGTGAAGCCCACAATCTTAGTAGCACTTGATGTGTAGTGAATTCCAATTTGGTGTAATACCCTAAATGTACCTCAAGATATTATTGGCTACCTTCCAACAACTCTAATAAGGATCTTGAGAGAAATGTGAGACACAACCAATTACAAAGGAAATATCAAGATGACTCTGTGCCAACTATAGAAAACTACCAACCAACTACCTATACAAGGTAGAATCAATTGGTGGAGTAGTAAAATTAGTACAGAGAACATGACACCTAACTAAAAAGGAGTAGGGATTTCCTTATAATTAGCCATCAAAATTCTATGAATCAAATCAAGAGAATACTTCTATCTAAAGATAGAAATATCAGTTGAAGACTAATGACTCTAAAGGTCGAGGAAGTAGTACAACAAACCAAGATCTATCATATCAAAATGCTCCATCAAAGATCATTGAGTATCCTCAATTATGGCAGAAAAAATCTCAGTGAGAATCAAGTCACCCTCATAGAGAACAAGAAGAAGATCCCCCTATGCCTTTGAATGTACACTATACAATTGAAGTGGCATCTAGTGAATCCAAAATTAGGAAATGCAATAATAGAAAGTATAAGAGGAATGGAATCCATCTTTTCTATAAAAGAAACGGTCTTAGAATAGCCAATTCCAACAACTTGATAGGATCCCTTAGCTTCTATACAAGCCTTACACTTATCAATAGAACCATTAGCTACAAATTGGTATGATACACCCACTTGCATTGACCTAAGTTCTTCTCTTAGGAAGAGGAACCAAATCTAAAGTATGATTCTTAATCGAAGAAGAATAATCAAGACTGTATTATATCACTATTCCATTCCATAACACTCATAGCATCATAAAAAATTATGAGGATCAATATAAATTTTATGACTCAAAATATTGATACTTGAAGTGCAAGAATGAGTCTTGTATTTTGTAGTGGGATCACCAACAAGAGTACCAATATCCTAAAGAACTATGTGAGCCCATAAAGGTTGACTAGGTTCAAGTAAAGTAGTAGAAGAAGATAGAGTGATGTCAACAACAAGATCAATACCATCATAATAATAATAGATAACCATCATCCTCCACTTCCTCCTCTTGTTGTAAAACATCCTTTGGAGAAGAAATGGGTAGAAGCAAGGGAGAGGACTTCGATAGAGAATCCTCCAAAGTGAAAGACTCATAAAAAAATATCATGATAAAAATATATCTCTCAAGTGTCAAGATCAAACAACAATAACCCTTCACATCCTCACAATAGCCAATAGAGATGAACCACTAACTCTTCTTCTCCATTTCCTTGCATCTACCATCTAGAATGAATGCTCATTTATTACTACCAAATACTCTTAAGTAGGAAATCTTGGGCTTGACATGTGATCAAACCACCTCAAGGGTCACACTCTACATTTTCTTGTGAGGAATTCTAAATGTAGTTGACACAATTAACAAGCTTTTTCCAAAAATTTAGAGTCATTGATCTATATTGTAGCATGCAATTAGACATCTCTCGTAAAGTTATATTTTTCCTTTCAACCATACCATTCTTCCAAGGAATGTATGGTGCTATATGTTGATGAAGAATAAATCTTGATAGAATTCCTAAAATTCCTGATTGATATATTGTCCCCCATTATGGGTGCAAATCTTCTAAAGGGAATATCTCGACTCCATAAATGTAAGGAATTTTATGAAATGTTGAAGAACCTTATCCTTGTACTTCAAAAGTACACCCATGAGCACCTGGAGAAGTCATCAATGAAGGTGATCACATACCTAGACCCTAAAAATTAAGGAGAGGGAAATTTCATGAGGTCGCTATGCTCTAACTCAAGGGGAATAAAATCTTGTGTGGTTATACAATTAGTAAATGGATTCCTATGATGTTTTCCAAGAGAAAAACCTTGGAAAACTCTATATGAACAAGACATCTTAGGTAGACAAGTCACCAAGTTTTTTGTGCTCATCTACTATAGATATCTATAATTTAGGTGCCCAAACCATTTTTACCAAAGCTTTCCATAGAATCTTCATGAGAAATATTACATTATCTTAAAGAAGACTCAAATCTATCAGACTTATACAAATAGGCCATACATGATCAACTATGTCTATTGCAATGACCTTCTCAGGATCCCGCGTCTCTTAAATAGTCACATTTGTAGGAGCAACTTTGGAAGCCTTTAATCACCATGATGACAAATATAATATATGGAAAGTAAATTCTATGAAATATCAAGAATAATAATAACATCTTAAATTCTACCATCATCCTACATTAGAATTGAGTCTATTCCCAAAATTGGAATCTGTTGAGAGCTCTCAACAACAATATGTGAAGTAGGACTATTATAAAGAGAATCAAGAATATCCATAGTATGAGTCATGCGATGAGAAGAACCATAATTAAGAATCTATCTAGAACTGGTGGAGGACAAAGTTGTAGTTGAAAGAGCTTTCCCTTTTCACAAGGAAGAAGACTTAGGCATGACAATATTGTGCTTCTTCATAGCTGCATCCAATGTTGCTAGCTTTGTGAAATAATGTGCATCACTTTGCCTTGGTTTTCCACAAAAGGAACAATTACCCTTCTTCTTAGACTTGGAAGATGATTCTTTAGAATTAGAAGTAGGATTTTGATCATTCTTCACCTTAGGCTTGGAGGGAGGATCACCACCTATAGATGAGTGTGTCTTTAGCTTCTTATTCCTAGCTTTTTTCTTGGAAGATTAAGCTATCAAAGAATGTCTCTTAGGAAGAGCATCCATATTCCTTGATACCATTCTCTTCTAGCAATAAAGAAATTTTATCTTTCCAGACACCAAAATTAGAGGCTCGATCCAATTTGTCCTGATCTCTCAAACTAGCAGAGGCCATGTCAAAGAAATAAAATAAATAATAACTTGAAAGAGGTCAATTTCCTTTCCTTTGCTTAGGGTAAATGTTTTCTACCCTCAACACCACTCTAATACCATGTAAAAAATCTATTGCAGTCACTGATTATTAATCTCCTATCTTATTAAGATTATTGAACTACCAATGAGATCACAGCTCATATATAAGTATACTTGGCCACAGGAGAAAATGTCTCCTCATAATTTATGCCCTGTTTCTGAGAGAACCCCTTTTCCATGAACATTTCCTTGTACTTCTTGATGCTACCATCTACACCATGCTTGATCTTATAGATCCAACATGATCTAACCACTTCCCTATTTGTTGGTCTAGGAACTACCTCCCACACATCGTTCTACATTATTGAGGTATATTCCTCAACCATCGCATCTCACCACACCTGATGCTGTGAAGATTCTTAATAAATGGAAGACTCACTATCTACCAACTAACTAACTAAAGCCACAGAGTCATTGAACTTGGCTGGGTGTCTTCATTGTCTAGTACTCGTCCTAGTAGCCCCCACAAATTCTTGAGTATCCCTTTGTTGAACCTCACGACTCCTGCTACCAATTTTAGAGGATGAAATATCAACCCTCATGTCATCTTAATACATTTATTGTTGCACCAGTTGCTTCATACTCTGTGAACTCTCACCACCTAGGACTATTCTTGTACTAGTAACTGTAATCAACCTTTGCTGCCCTTGACTTGGTTGAGCTACCCTTGGAGCTTCTATCATTTGCTCACTTTGATCTTTTGCTGGAAAATCTATGGACCTCCTGAAATCATTTTATTGCATTAACTTAACATCACAATTGACTATAATCCTTATATTCCCTGTAATAAATATCCTATATTCCTTTGAGGTTTCACTATACCCCATAAATTACACCCTTACTGCAGTCTGATCTAACTCGGTACATGTATCACCTATAATATGACAATATGAAAAACTTCCAAATATCCTGAAGTGATTGACATCTAGCTTCTTCCTTGAGAAAGCTTCCTTTGGTGTCATCTTCCCTAGTACCTTATGTGGAACCCAATTCTGTATGTATATTGTCATACTACATGCCTCTGTCCATAAATAGTGGGGCATATCTTGGTCATGTAGCATAGCCCTTGCTGCCTCTGATATAGAATGATTCTTCCTCTCAACAACTCCATTCTGATATAGATTGTAAGGAACAATCCACTCTCTCTTGATTCCTTTCTTGGTACAGAACTCTTGGAATTCATTTCCTTTGTACTTGTCTCCATTATGTGACCAAAGAACCTTTATCTTCCTTCTTGTTTATTTCTCCATAAGAGCCTTGAACTCTTGGAAGAGACTGAAAACCTCATCTTTGGTCTTCAAGAAGTATATCCAGGTTTCCTAGAGAAATCATCAATAAAAGTAACATAGTAATCATATCCTCTGAGAGACTTCATTGACATTGGTCCACCTACATCTGAATGTACTAGATCAAGAACACCCTCAAATTTAGTGTCACTCCCTGGAAAAGATGATTTAATAAACTTCCCCAATACACATCCCTTACATACATCATCATGCTTTGTTCTCGCCTCTAGAGCACTTGCCATTGTCTCACAAAGCAATTTAAGTGCTTCATGATGTATATGGGCCATCCTCCTATGCCATAGCTCTCCAATATCTCTAGGATTACTACTGCTCATGAGTACCTTAGGAGTATCAAACTACAGTCTATAAAGGTGACCGCTCCTAACTCCAATAGATATGGGTGATTTCCAGTCCTTGTGCTTGATCAACACCTATGTCCCTCTAAAAATTACATACCCTTCCTAAAGAAAAGATATAGAAATTAGATTCATACCTAAGCCTTGCACATGCAACACAACACAAAGGGGAATAATCTTCACATTCTCCCCTTTGAAATTGAATAGTCCCTTTCCCAACTAAGTTAAGCTTGGATAAGTTTCCCATAGAAATCTAGATATTGGTGTCCTTGTAACTGGAGAAGTACTTTCTAACTCCTATCATATGAAATGATGTCCCACTATCAATATACCAAACACCCTGTGAGGTTGAGCTAATAATACAAGCTATGAGTGTGAACTCATCCTCTAATCTACGATAGAGCCCATCTGCACTTGCCGAAGATGCCATTTGCTTCTTGCCCTTATTTTCATTCTTCTTCCTTTAAGGTTAATCACTAACATAGTGGCCAAAATCATGACAACCAAATAACTTGACCTTAGATAGGTCCTTCTTCTTCTTCTTCTTCTCACTTTGTGAGTTTGATCCTTTGCTAGACCCCTTCTACACTTTTCCCTTTCCTATTAGGGAAACATTTTCCTATTCCACCTCACTTTTCTAACTCTTTTTGTTGGCTCCATTGACAAGACTTAGTCTAAACTCCTCCAAAGTGAAATCACTCTATAATCAATTCCAACTTGGTAAGGTGTCTCATCCATTGACAAATCAAACAAAGACATCACACTGCTTAGTAAACCCATTTAGGGCTATTCTAACTAGCTCATCATCACTAGGGCTATCTCCAATAGCTGTTAACTCATCCTTGACAAGTCTAAGCCTGGTGAAGTAACTTATGACATCTTCTCCCTTGTTCATCCAGGTATTCTTCAAATTTTCTCTGAGAATCATCTTTCAATTGGTGGTAGCATTTTGATATAGATTTAGAATGGCATCCCACATCTTCTTTGTAGTATCTAACTCCATGATATGTGGAATAATATGGTCTTTGACACCATCAAGAATTATCCTCCTTGCCTTGACATCATCCTCGTATGTTGCAAGTTGTGTTGTATCTATAGGTAAAGCTACAATACTAGTCACATATTCCTTGATACCATTCTCTTCCAGCAATAAAGAAATTTTAGCTTTCCAGACACCAAAATTGGAGGCTCGATCCAATTTTTCCTGATCTCTCAAACTAGTAGAGGCCATGTCAAAGAAATAAAATAAATAATAACTCAAAAGAGGTCAACTTCCTTTCCTTTGCTTAGGGTAAATGTTTTCTATCCTCAACACCACTCTGATACCATGTAAAAAAACTATTACAGTCACTGATTATTAATCTCCTATCTTATAAAGATTATTGAACTACCAAAAATTAATTTACAACTAATATTGAAAAATAACACAATTGCAACTTCACCAAATAAAAAACATGAAAAGAAATATGTGACATAATGACACAATATTTTTGGACAATTTTCCTTGGGAAAACCCCAGAGGGAAAACAAGTATTGTAGATGAGAAATATATTAATCTTTAGAAAATTAAGAGATACAAAAAACCCTTTGCCTCTTACTAGAAGAGCTCCAACAACCTCCCAATCTCTCCTGCTAATAATATTCCCCCACTGCTATCTCCCAGCACTATCACTACGCCCTTGCTAACACTGCAAGACTATTTTCTATCACTGCAAATTCATTTTCTAACACAACAAATGCTTCTTCAATTTGTGTCTATGTGTTTTCCAAATGCCCCTAGACCCCCTTTTATACTACCCTCATTGGAGAACCAACATCCAAGATCAATTCTCAATCAACAACTGAGATAAATACACTACCCAACAACCAATAACAAAATAGGTTGCAAGATGTCACTTTAAGGAAATCAAATAATTCATTAAATAGTCATATCTACACTAACTTTTAAAAAAAGAACTATATAATATTGTTTAGCAACTAGACCAACAATTATCCAAGAGAACTAACTAACAACGTGCTCCTCTTTGGACTCATCAAAAAGATCAACATTCTTCATTTCAAAAAAACCCTACAAGCTAGATTGTTTGAGCACTTAGAACAAGCATATCAACAGGGATCTTGTATACTCATTTTTTCTGCTCCTTGGCCATGCCCCAAAATTTATCCCATGTTATGAAGATTATCAAATGCCTCCTTGCAACCACGACCATAAAATCTAGGAAGCTCAATTCCATTTCTTGTTCAGTAGTCCAAAAACAAAAGATTAATAATCAAATTGACAACTATGGACACATAGCTCAATACAATAGTCGTCTAGATAAAGCAGTTAAAACACTAATAAATATGCAATCTCCAATTCCATTCCCATCAGGAACAAAGCAATGTCTAGAGAGACATGTATTCTCTCGCATCGTAAACATACATTTTATTGTGACACATCTTGCAACCATCAACACAGCCAATAGCAAAGTACCGAAAAACTTTAGATTATTAACTCTGTTAAAAAGTATGCAACTTGACTAATGGAAGTACCATATGGAAAAAAATCTTTAAAAAAATTCAATCCTGATTGGTTGTTGTTGTGTTGTTTAATAACTAGTTAATGCTTTAGCCCTCCACAATAGTTGTCTATCGGGGTACCTGAGCTAAAAAATGAGTTGGCCAAGGAATGTTGTCAATGGTAGCCCATGTGGGTGCCTCTACAAACATCTAAAAAAGAACCCTATTGATCTCCAATACCATCATGAGACTGGGTAATTGCCTCAAAATGTAAGTCTAAAAAATACATGAAAATGAAATTGCTCAACCTATAAAGGAGTGCTCGAATAGAATTAGTAACAAAGATCGTTGTGAACACATCAAGAAAGATCACTGCCAAAAAACTCAGGTCACCTAGCCAAAGATCACAACCAACAAATCCAATCACCAAAACAATCAATCTCAGATTTGGTGAAAGCTCAAAGTTGAAAGGGGCTAGAGTCATAGTTGCTCTGATACCATGTTGATACACCTAAGAACATGTGCTACAAGTCAAATTATAGACCTTCGCTATAAATAAAGAAAAGAAATCATGGGTCATTTCACTAGTCAATGTACACAATGCATTGATGAGAATGAAATATTTTACATTGTACAAACTTGGTGCTTATAGAGCAGAAAGGAGGAAATAATACAAGTAATGAGGAGAGATGTTCCAATCTAGAAGAAGAGTTGGTATAACCAATCAGACAAGAAAAAGATATACCTAACCTAATTAGCTAACATATAGTTGTATGCATCTAGAATAATGATGTTTCCTAATCAACTTAACAAATTATCCATTGCGATTTATGTAGGGCATTCCAAGACAACTCATAACATATAGTTCTGTATTGCTTTGCAACTTTGGCATGCCTTTGAATTTCAAAAAATTCCCTTGCATGGTGGACACTCCTGGGGAGGAACCCCCTCCCCCTCCCCTCAATGACCCTCCTTTGTCACCATTAGTTCAACCTGTCTGACTCTGCCACAATTCCTGGGTCAAAGTCCTTGGATTCCCTGCTTACCCCTGGGCCCAAGCTAGACTGGAAAGGCGCGCTTGTGGGGACACAAACTTCTAAGGTGGAATCCCCTTTTTGTGTGGAAAACATTACTGATGAAGCCATGAAAATCCTTCTACCTAACTCCATTATGGATAGAACTATGGCTGAGTTCCACCTAGCCCTGGTTGGATACTTCTTTAAGTTTAGACCCACCATCGATATGGTGAGGAAATGGGTGGGAATCAACTAGAAGTTGAAAGGAAGCATGATGACTTTAGTTATGTTGGGTGGTCTTTTCTTTTTTAGATTCACGGTGGTGGAGGACCTGTCCCTCATCCTCTTGGGTTCCTGGCTATATGGTAAGCACCTCCTCACTCTGGCTAAGTGGAAGCCAAGTTTTGACCCATTCGATGACCTAAATAAGATGGCCCCTATTTGGATCTAGCTCTTAGGTCTTCCTCTTGAGTTTTGGGACAAACAGGTCTTCAAATCGATAGGGAACTCTTTTGGTCATTATATCTCTACTGACCTGATCACCCTTTTGAAGTCTCATTTAGTCTTTTCCCGCTTCTGTGTTAATGTCCCCATTAACAAGACACTCCCAAATTTTGTTGTCCTCAAATCCAAATTGGGGAAATGGTCTGAGGCCATTGTCTATGAGAATGCTACCCTCTTTTGTCAAGATTGTAATGCCAAAGGGCACACCAGGTAGGATTGTAAGGCACCTAAGCTACTAGAGCCAAAACTTAAAAGTGTCATTGCTTCTTCACCCCTAAAGACCACAGATGTTGCTACTCTGGTGACCCTTGTAAAAAAGGATAACCCTCCCTTACTAGAGGATGTCTCCTTGAGTAGTTAGCTGGAAGATGGAGAAATACCAGCAAGTAGGGCTTCTAATGAGGAAGGAGATTTCTCCCCTCATAGTGCATCGAATACTAAACACTATGTCCAAGAGGATCTGACGCTCATGAATAGTACATGATTATTGCTTGAAACACCACCTTTGGAGCTGGTGGGTGCCCCAGTGATGGAAGTGGTCCTTAATACCTGTGATATCGGCCCTCAACAGGAAGCCTGCAGTGCCCCGGTGAGGTCTACTGAGACTTTGAAGACTGAAGATGGAGAATGGAAAACCCAACACAAGAAGACAAGGAACAAAAAAGCTTATGTTGGAGTGGACACAAAATGACGCAGTGCAGGTTGGAGGATCCAATTAAGGACTACCCAAGCTAGTTGCAAATGAACACAATGCAGAATAACACAACAAAATCTGAATCTTAAATCTAATTTTTCATTAGCATGCCCAGCTATAAGGCCTTCCGGGTTAGGGCCAATTACAAACAAGAGTAATTCTGCAAGATTACAAGATCCAACTCACAATCAACATTAACTAGTTTAGTTCTGAGACAAATCAGACACTGATGGAAACCCTAAGGTAGATCTAAACCTATGCTTGCAAGCCATCAAGAAATTTCCTTGGCTCTAAGCCTCAGCCACTAGCTCTGCAACTATAAACTATCAGATATGAATATGAACTACAAGATCAACAAGGATCTTTTCCACAACTTCACTTTATCTAATCTCTTAGATCTCTAACCAATCTCCCATAATTGATGTCTTAAAACCATTGACTGATGCCTAAACAACTACCCAAACACCTCTTTAAATACAAATCTCCAACCACATGTCAGCTAGGAGAAACAATTAATTCCTAAGCCAGTCAGCTTCTACTATAAACAATTATTAAATGCACAAAATGGTCAGCTCTCAATAGCCTTACAAACATTTAATTCTCTATGTCAGCCTCAACCACTACATAGGAGAATCCAACAAAAGCTACCAATAATAAATACACCAAGTCAGCCCAACAAATCATGTAGAACTCCAGTCGATAAAATGCAACTACTGAGCACCAGTTAATTCACCGATCATGCTAGGCCTCACCAAGCACTATGTCAATCGAGCACCACAAGCATCGTCGAGTGACACTTTCACCAAGTGCCAGAGATTACCATGTTCCTTCAGTGACCGAACTTCCTTCCTTAACCAAGATCATCGGTTAAAGCTGCAACTGAGCAACGCCAGCAAAAATACAAACACCTTATGCAGTTTCACCAAGGACAAAGAATGACCCTAGCTTATCCTTAGATGCCCCTACATCAGACACCCTAGGTTCCAAAAGATGTTCATATGTGAGAAGAACATCTTTTGGGATTCAACACATAAATCCCAAACTAGTTCTTCACTTACAAATCCTCCACCTTTTCAGCTTGCATACTCTTCCACTTCAGTTTCCTCTGTCTCTTCAAGTCTTTTCTAGACAATGCACAAGTGGGTTCTCAAAACTTATCATTCATTTTCTCTGGATCTACCAACTCAACTCAGGTACCAATACTCAGACTTCACCTACTAAGTGTTGTATCCATCAAAGACATCAGTGAAAACTTCCTGCCATTCTTCTCAATAGTAAACACATTCTTGACATAATCATACATAGCTCTGTAATCATATTGCCAAGGTCTATCAAGCAATATATCACAACTATTCATCTCTACAATGTCACACAACACAAGATCCTTATATTGGCCAATCTGAACATCAATGAAGCATTGTTCCCTAACTTCCAAAGCATGACCATCTTGAAACCAACCAATCCTATAAGGACATGGGTGTTTCATTCTATTCAAACCCAAGTTTTGAACCATGTCCTCAGCAACAAGGTTATCAATACTACCACTATCAACAATAACATTACAGAGTTTACCTCCAAATTTGTATCGGGTCCTAGACAAGTTGCTCCTCTGACAAGGTTCCTCCTTTATATCGAGCAATATTTGCCAAAGCAATAAGCTCTCTGATTCAGGTTAATTTTGTACTTCCTCATTCACCACAACAGTTTGTCAATCACCAAGCTTCTTCTATTGAGTACACTCAAAAGAATGATGGCCTTCACCTCCACAATTGTAACAAGTTCCCTTAAAGATAACCTTCCCTATCTTCTTCTTTGGTTCCACAGGTTTCGGTTCATCTTCTACATCAGTCAATTTATCCTTCACCGAGTGATCAATCTTTTCCTTCCCTCGGGGATTACTATGTTGTTTCCTCTTGAACTTATCTTCTACCTTCAGAGCATACTGATAAGCATCTTCAACTGATTCAATCCTCAGCATACCAAGCTCATCCTAAATATTGAATTTCAACCCATTTACATACCGAGCTACCTACCAAGCTCCCGGTGCCCAGACCAAATAGTAAGTTTGTAGAACTCCTCGATATAATCTTCAACATTAAAATCCTTCTGTTTCAAATTTTGCAAATTCTTAAACAATTCAAGCTCATAGTTAGTAGGTATGAACTTTGCTTTTAACTTAGTCACCATCAACCTCCACCAGTTGATCTTCATTTCACCTTCATCCTCTCTTTCTCTTTGTAGTTCTTTCCACCAAAGAGTAGCATGGCCTTTCAACTTTGTCTGTGCCAATCTTACTCTAAGAGGATCTTTAATTTCCTCAAGCTCAAAGAAGTCTTCAAGTTCACCGATCCAGTCAATCAAGTCCTCAGGCTTCAAAGTACCAAAGATATTAGAGACTTCCATCTGGTAACTATTACTTAACCGAGCTCCAAATCTAGGCAACTGATCAGTTCTGTCTTCACCAGATTTGTCTCTCTGGTCATCACCACTAGATCCAGCAAGTTCAAAGTCTTCAACAACTTCTTGATAGCCATCTTTAGTACCAAGATTCCTCAGCATACAAGAAACATCTCTCACAATCTCAACAATCATGTCTTTCTTCATCAACTCTATCTCAGATCTGACTTTATCTGAAATCTTTGCTTCCACAACATCACAAAGATCAACAATTTCTTTAGGGTCCAATCTTCTCAGAGGCATCCTTCAAGATCTTTGGAAATCAAAAAGCAACAAATCACCAATAGGGTCCTAGTGCAAACTATCTCAGCTTGGAGATCAATTCACACACTCAAGATCAACTCGGCTCTGATACCACCTGACGCAGTGCAGGTTGGAGGATCCAATTAAGGACTGCCCAAGCTGGCTACAAATGAACACAATGTAGAATAACACAACAAAATCTGAATCTTAAATCTAATTTTCCATTAACATGCCTAGCTGTAAGGCCTTCTGGGTTAGCGCCAATTACAAACAAGAGTAATTCTGCAAGATTCCAAGATCCAGCTCACAATCAACATGAACTAGTTTAGTTCTGAGATAAATCAAACATTGATGGAAACCCTAAGGTAGATCTAAACTTGTGCTCGCAAGGCATCAAGCAATCTCCTTGGCTCCAAGCCTCAGCCACTAGCTCTGCAACTATAAACTATCAGATATGAATCTAAACTACAAGATCAACAAGGATCTTTTCCACAACTTCACTTTATATGATCTCTCAGATCTATGACCAATCTCCCACAATTGATGTCTTAACACCACTGACTAATGCCTAAACAACTACCCAAATACCTCTTTAAATACAAATCTCTAACCACAACTCGGCTAGGAGAAATAATTAATTCCTAATCCATTTGGCTTCTACTACAAACAATTATTAAATGCACAAAATGGTCGGTCTCAATAGCCTTACAAACATTTAATTTTTTATGTCAGCCTCAACCACTACATAGGATAATCTGACAAAATCTACCAACAATAAATATGCCAAGTCGGCCCAACAAATCACACAAAACTCCAGTCGGTAAACCACAACTACCGAGCACTAGTGAATTCAGCGATCATGCTAGGCCTCGCAGAGCACTATGTCGACTGAGCACCATAAGCATCACTGAGTGACACTTTCACCGAGTGCCAGAGATTACCAAGTTCCTTCAATGACTGAGCTTCCTTCCTTAACCGAGACCGTCAGTTAAAGCTGCAACCGAGCAATGCCGGCCAAAATACAAACACCTTATGCAGTTTCACCGAGGACAAAGAATGCCCTTGCCTTATCCTTGGATGCCCCTGCATCACAAAACCAAGATGACCATTTGACAGGATCAGAAGACAAAGGTGTTGGAAATATTCAGGAATTAACCGAGTTACTGAGAGGGGAGGGGTGAATCAGTAACTCCAAATTTTCTTTCAATTACAGATGTATTAACATGTAATTTACTTTAACCTTTGCATACAGAAAGCATGAAACTTAAGAGCATTCACAATAATGACACATAGATTTGGTTACCCAGAAACCTTCCAAAAAGAAAGTAAAACTGGGGTAGGGATGAAACCCACAAAGCTTTAATACTGCAGAATAAAGTTGGCCGGTTAAGGCTTACAATTTGATCACTTCTGATGATCTGCCCTGTTAGGAGCAATAAGGATTGCTAAATCCACCTTGTTAAAGGATTTACAAACATACAATGAAGTATGCACTCGGTAAAGAGATTTTACAAAAGACTGTTAAGTCTACCCAGTTAAAGGATTTAGTACTGATTCACCTGTTAGGATGAAACAGTAGATCTCTTGCTTGGCAACTAGATTGCTGATTGAGATTCGCTGATGTACTGATCACCTTCTGTGATGCATTTGTCTTTGCTGTTCCTTATACTGCTGAAGCCCTTTGTAATTCGCTTATCTCTGCCTTTCTTTCTTTTTCACATATATGCTTCTTACATTACTCTTGACATTTTTACAACATTGTTTATATACAAGTCTTAAACAATTAATTACAATTACAATTACAAAGTCGGCTTGACAAATAAACATAAGTGCTACTAAGTCGGCCCAAGTATGGTTACACAGTTCCTTCAAACTAACTCGGTGACTTTCTGATACTCGGCGTCCACTGCATTACTCGGCATCGTCATGCACTCGGTAGAAGTGAAGGCACGGTTCATACTGACCACTCGGTAGGTTTTGAACTCGGTAAATACTGGTGACTCGGTAGACATGATGTTACTCGGTTTACACTGTCCTGCTCGGTTTGTACTGTCTGCTCGGTTTGCACTGTCTGCTCGGTTTGCACCCAGAATGCAAATAAGTGTTGTCACTAGTGGCAATTCTGTTTAATGCCAACAAAAGGATCACAACAAAGGAGATTGTTGTTGGTAGGTAGCAAACCCTCGACCTCACACACAAAGGTAAGAAATGATTGTCTTCTCCTGGAACATTCAGGGTTTAAATAATCCCCAGAAATAGCTTGTTGTTAAATAGTACATTACTGATTATAGAGTTGATATTCTCCTTATACAAGAAGTTAAAATGTCCTATAGTAATTTTGATTCTCTTGTGGGATGGCTATGGCCTGGGGCCATGTTCTTTTAATATTCTGAGGCTAGTGGATCTTCTAGAGGGATTACTACTCTCTAGAACCCGTTTAAAGTCAAATGGGATGCTCTCAGCTTTTCCCACCATCATTTGGCAGTTTCCTTTACTTCCTCGGCGGCTACCTAGCACTGTTTTAATATTTATGCTCCTAATTATCACCAAGGTAGAAAGGAGGTCTAGGAGGAGCTTTTGTCCTCCTTTCTCTCCCTACAAGACTAATTTTTTGGTGGCAGGGGACTTCAACTCCCCTCTATACCCTTTTGAAAAGTGTGGAGGCATTATGGATTTCACTAAAAGCATGGGGGACCTATCCTGCTTTGTCAATTTGAATGGCCTCCATGATGTGGATCTCAAAGGTAATCCCTTTGTCTGGACCAACAATAGGAAAGGAAACCACCTTATTCAGGTGCGGCTAGATAGGGTCCTAATCTCTTCTGCTTGGGATTTGGTTCCTTCCTGCTCTCTTCCTACCCTCCCTAGAACCACCTCTGATCACAACCCTCTATTTCTTAAATGGATGGACAAGAAGCACCCCTACCCTACCCCCTTCAGATATGAAATCATGTGGACTTCACACCACAACTTCTGGGATAGGATCCAATAATGGTGGTCTACCTCGATCAAGGGTTCGGCCATGTTTAGAGTTGTCTCTAAACTAGAAATCATCAAGGGAGCTGTTAAAGGATGGAGAAAAACTACCTTTGGAGACATCTTTCATAAAAAAAATCCTGGATAAGAAATTGGAAACCCTACAAGGGCATATGGCTACTGGAAACTTATCAACTAACTTACTCAATGAGGAGGAAGAGACCAAAAAAAATTGGAAGACTACTCTTGCTAATGAGGAAGTCTTCTAGAAACAAAGGTCCCGAGTGTTGTGGCTCAAAGAGGGAGATCAGAACACTTCTTCCATCAGTCTGCCTGCAAGCACAAGAGACATAATTCCATCAGCACTCTTACTAATAATAGGGGGAATGAGATCTCTGATCCTACGTTGCTAGGGAATTTAGCTACAAACTATTTCATTAACTCCTTTTCTAAAGTCAATACACAGAATTCTGAAATCATCCAAAATCAACTTATCTATATTTTGCTAAATGTGATCACTGACTTCAACAACAATTCCCTCCTCTCCAAAGTCACTAATGAAGAAGTTTGCAAGGCAGTGTTCTCTATGGGATCCGCTGAAGCCTCCGATCCTAATGGCTTCCTCCTAACTTTTTTTAAAAAATTCTAGGATATTGTTGGTTATGATGTGACTCATGCGACTAGGGACTTCTTCAGAACTAAGAAAATTCTCAAACAACTTAATGACACCTTTATTGTCCTTGTGCCCAAGTCTACTAAGCCCAGAACTATGGAGGATTTTAGACCCATCAGTCTCTGTAATACCCTATATAAAATCTTCTCTAAGATTATGGTTAGCAGAATCAAACCTCTACTCAGAAAAATCATTAATCCCAATCAAAAAGGTTTTGTCCCCGGTAGACAAATCTTGGACACAGCCATCACCACTCATGAGATCCTACACTCTATCCATCACAGTAAGGCTGTTGGCATGGCACTCAAGCTTGACATCTCTAAAGCCTATGATAAGGTCAATTGGACCTTCCTCTATAAGGTCCTCACCTCCTTTGGCTTTTCTCAAGACTTCATAACCTCGATCAAAGCCTGTACTGAAACTATCAGATTCTCTATGCTACTCAATGGAAAATCGGGTACTAAATTTTCTCCTACCAAGGGTATGCCCCAAGGGGACCCCCTATCACCCTACCTCTTTAACCTTCTGGTTGAGGTTCTAGGCCGTAACATGATGCATTTGGCACATTCTAGAGAAATGGAGGGTATCAAACCTACTTCTAGCCTTCCCCCTGAAGTCTTGCAGCAACTTGTGAATGACACTTTCTTCTTCAGCACCTCCTTGGTTTCAGAGGCCAGGGTGTGGAAACTTATGCTTGACAGATATGCTACCACATCGGGTCAACACATTAACTACAACAAAAGCTGAATATTCTTCTTCAACACTAAACCTGTAGTTCAAACAAAGATTTTAAGAATTCTTGGCTGCCAAGATGATTCACTCCTTGCAACTTACCTTGGTCTCCCTCTTACTATCAAAGATGTGAAGAATGAGTTTTGGATCTCCATCCTTGAATGAACTCAAAGGAAGCTGGCTAGATGGAAAGGTAAATTACTTAGCAGTGTTTGTAAGCTCCAACTCCTTGCTACTTCTCTTCAAGGTATTCTTGTTTATTTCCTTTCCATTTTCAAAATTTTAGGTTTCATGGCTGACAAGTTGGAAAAGATACAGTGAACCTTCCTCTGGTCAGGGTCTGAGGAAAAGAGAAGGCTCCCTTTGGTCAGCTGGGAAAAAGTTTGCCATCCAAGATGTCTTGGAACTTGGTGTTGGGTTTTGCTAACTAGTGCAAAATTATGGAGGCTAAATACCTTGATGAGGGTCATTTTTGTAAGCTCTTTATGGTACAGGGACATACGAGAGGCTCCAAAATTTGGAACAATATCCTTAGGAATAACAGTATTTTGGAAAAAGGGACTATATGGAAATTGGGCAATGGTAGGGATATTAGGTTTTTGGAGGACCCATGGTTACCTGATGGTATTCTTGCCTCCACTCATTTCTCCCAATTAAGAAACATTCTTATCCATGGGGTGGGCAGCCTGGTCTCCAACTTCATAATCAATGGCAGATGGATTGACATTATCCCTTTCCTAAGGGACAGATCAGATCTCTTCAATATGGCTACTAACCTCAATACCTTGATCCACTCTATCTGCATTCCCCTATTTGATAGGCCTGATAGACTCCTATGGTGTCATACCCAACATGGTGGCTTCACGATCAAATCAACTTATAATCAGCTCATCACAGAAATTGTTGACACTATCTATTGGAAGAAGGTTTGGCAGTTGCAACTTATCCCTAAGGTCAACTTCTTCTAGTGGATGGTGCTACATGGTAAAATTATCACTTTGGACAACCTCACCAAGAGGGGCTTCAGTCTTGCTAACAGGTGTTTCTTATGTAAAAAAGAGGAGGAAAGCATAAATCACTTATTTATCCATTGTGATTTTGCGGTAGAGGTTTGGCAGCAGATTCTAATCTGTCTCTGCATCCGTTCGGTCCCTAATAAGGATATTCATGATTGGTTCCACAACTGGCTCTCTACTTCTCACCACCCTTTGATAAAGCTCATTTGGAATCAGGCCTTGCCCATTTTTTGCTGGTCCCTCTGGAAGGAACGCAATAACAAGATTTTTAGAGATACTAAATTGAATAGCATGATGGTGTTCCATCTCAGACTCAAGTTACTTCAAGAAAGCTTACTTGTCGCCCACTGGAATACTCTAAGTCTCCCACCTTCTATTTGGGACCACAAAATTGCCATGAACTAGGGCATGGAAAAGGGATTTGCTAAATTTGATAACACTAAAATTGTTGTTCAAAATGCCATTGTCTGGACTCCCCCCGTGCTACCTGGCACAAACTAAATTTTGATGGCTCGATCCGCAATCAATTCCAAGCTGGTGGTGGTGTCATCCATGACCACAAGAGCTACTTAGTGGCAGCCTATGTTGGACCCCTACATAACCATACTATCAACCAGGCTGAGGGTATGGCTCTACTCTGGGGGTTGAGATTTGCCATGCCCTTGGGCTGCACCAACATTACTATCGAAGGAGACTCCAAAATCATAATTGATGCTTCCAAGGGTATCTATAATGCTAGCTAGAAAGTGGATAGTATTTTCAGTGATATCAAAGACATTCTGGATCGCACGCACAGGGTTTCTATCACACATATCTACAAAGAAGGCAATGCGGTTGCTGAAGCCATGGCTGCTACCAATTTGTATCTTGACGGGCTTCGATGTTCGAGAGCTATTAGTCAACTTCCCTAGAATACTCAAGACCTTCTTAGGTGGTAAATGAGAGAAGTAGAATTTGAATTGCATGAAGTTTAAAAAGGGAAGCTTCAGCGAGATGCCTTGTGGTGGGGTTGGGTGCCAGCTCTTTTTTGCAACCCCTATCACAACCTCTTTTGCTTACCACATGGCTTGCTGTGACCATAACTTAAATTTTGAAAGAGGTCTGATGTGGCATATGGGCACGAGACTTCCTTTAAATGGCCATCATTACTTTAAATGGGCTTTGTGTAAAAATAAATCTTCAAAGGTTGTCAAGAGATACAAAGCTGATTTTTCTGATGATATTTATGGGTTATCATGTACTTCTCACATTTTAATCCTGGTGGCCTCCATGGCAAGGATTTGTGAATCCCAAAGTAATCAAAGCCTTAATTACTCTCTACAGCTTGACATGACTTCTAATCCCTTGTTTGATTTTCTTTTCGACATTCCCAACTTTTGTTCTGTGAATTTTTGAAGAGACGAGTCTGGTGCAAAGATCCTTCCTCTAGTCTTCCTCTAGTTTCTAGGTTCTTCAGTACACGGCTCGGGGGAAGAATATGGGTGGAGATAGGAAAAGAATTGAGCCTGATAGGATTGAGGAGGAATTCTCCTCTAATCTCATGGTTTTGTATTTTTGCAAGGAGGGTGGAGTCCTTCCTTTCATGGAATGCCTCGAGGGTCACGATGAAATGATCTCCAAATAGGTTGCCAAAACCTGGAATGAAAGGTAGGTCACCATTAATGGGATCACCTTCCAAATCAATGAGGAGGTTATTGGCTAGGCTATGAGAATGCTGACAATGGGAAGGAAATGGAAAAAAACTACTAAGACTCAAGCGAAGTTAGAGTTTGCACAATTCTTCAAGGATGAAGCTACCCCTTCTCCGCTAAATGGTCGCTACAACGTCTCTGAGCTCCTGGAGTTCTAGCCTAAGATGTGAAAGTTGGTGATGAAATACTCCACCTTGGAGAGTTGGTTTGATACATTTTTTAACTATCATCTCCCCTTTCTGAACTATTTTCGGCATAAGTTGTTAATTTCCTTACTCTTTTACCTTCTGCATTCATTGGAGGCTAATGTGAAGGTTGTGAATGAGGCCATATCCCTTGGCAAAACCCCCATCTATATCTATCAGGGCCTTATCCTCTACTTATACAATTTCCACCGTGCCCTTTGCCCCCTCCACCTCTACAGGTTTCCCACACTACTCACCAACCCCTGTCACCTTCAGTTTCCCTCAACCAAGGTTTTCCCACCCCTACTTCAAGCCCCAAGTCTTCTGAAACCCAACCCACCCCTAGCTCTCAGAAGCACACCCTAGACCCTAGAGATAGCTCTCAACCCCCTCCCAAGAAACATAAAAAGATTATTATTAATCTAGACTGCACCTAGACCTCTGAGCCCCAACCTACCTCTACCCGTCGCTCCTCCCGCCTTTCTAAAGAGTAGGGGAAAAGAGCTATCAGAGATCTCATGAGTCGAGAGGATGTTTCTGCCCAAGAGGATGCTTCTGTGGGCTCTCCCAGTAAAGATTGATCGGGCAATAAGTCTAAACAGGTGGAAATCCAAACCAATGTGGCTGACGAGGTGATGAAGGAAAAAGACCCCAGTGCAGATAAAGAGCATACTCGAAGCGGCCTTATGGGGAAAATTAAGTACCAGTTCACCTCTATGGACAACATGGTATCTAAACTAACCCAAGACTTGGAGGCTACCAACAAGCGTCTGATGGATGTCAATAAGTTTGTGCTTAAAGTGATGCATGCGTCCACCACTACTCTCTACCTCCTCAATGAGAAAGCCTTGGAGGACAAGATGATGTTAAAGGTAACTGAGAACTTTTCAATTTCTTGAATGAGGAGTGGGCTGACCTTCTACTGTCAAAGTGCTTATGGGATGGAAAATAGCTCTACGGTTGTCCGTGAACGGGAGGGTGGAGAATGTTGTTGTCTCTTCGCCTCCCTTTTGGTTAGTTTTTGTTTTTTTACGTATGCTCAAAACTTTGAACTTGGTTTCTAGCCCTGCGTGGCACCTTGTTTGGTTTAAGTTGAACAATTTCAAAACTGTTTCGTGGATGTGTGATACTCTGCGAATGTGGTGGTTTACTTTTTGCTTCTTTTTTGTTTTTTATTGTGGTAGACTTTCTTGCTTCAATGCTGCTCTCTATGGTGAATTAATTTTTTGTTAATTCACATAGTCAGCCTCTTTGTTCCATGGGTCAGCACCCTTTTGCTGCTGCTATTTTCAAAAATAAATTATCCATTACATAAATGCATACCTGACATCTTTGAACCATTTTTATGAATCTTTTAATTGTTTTTTTTTTATCATTTTCAAATGTATATATTAACAGCTAGAGATAATGACATTATAATTTATTTTTATAAGATTATATTGTTGGTTCTCTGTTTATCTTTTATCTTCATCTACCTTATTGCTTTCATTCCTATTCATTCTTGAACCTTAAAATCCAAATCCTATTATGCTATTGACTTTTAAAACATTATAGAACTACTCATATATAAAACATTACTAAACTACTCATTTATCATACATTCTTATTCAAGTTCCTCAAATTTTCTCAATGACTAACTACTTTAACTTATACGTACATACTTTTGATACTACTCAAATTTTCAGCAATTACAACTTTTCCTTCCACAAAAATATCTTGATCTTCTCAATCGTCCGATCCTTTTCCTTCCTCAAGTATGTCAAGAATAATTTGTGTGCCACCTCCAGCTTTTGAACTCATCTCTAGACTCCTTTCATTATTTCGAAATACATATTAATCTGTCAAAGACAATTTTTTGGCATACCAAACATTTCTTCAATTTCATCTTTGATCTTTCTATTTCTGATATACTATGAATCTTAGAGTAACGAGATACCACAAAAAAATATTAAAAATGAGCGATCCTGAAAAGTTTAAAGGAGAGAGAAGAAAACTCCATTATTTATGGCAGCCAACTGAAACATACTACAGACATTCCATCTTTTGAGAGCCCAAGTACGAACAACATCAGTATTCCGATGAAAGCCCGAAAACCTTCCTACGATGGCATTACTCATGCAATCTGAAGCCCTCTCAAATATGTTAGCATTAGAAACACGTAGTGCTAGAACCAACCAAATGCATTAAATTCTTCTTCTTGGCTAAAACCATGTACATGGAAGGAAAAACCACTAGACTTCTGTACAACTAGAGAGTCCTTTGCCTATGCAATAACTATAGACCTGGAATAATTGAAGGGTGATTTGAAGTCCCTTATACTCTGGTAAAATGAAATACCTCAATCGAGGTGAAACCATCAACATCACTACTATCGCTGCACAGAGCGGTAGATGAGAAACACCCATCTCAACTCAAGTAGGCTACCATTAATCAGCACCACATCCTTTACCTCGTCAAGAAACATGTCCTTGACAGAGCCTTTGACGGAAGAGTAGCAAAGGCGACTACCAGGAAAAGAACACATAAATTTTGTCAAATAGGCATAAAAAAATATTCAACATCATTTCTAAATGGCATTCATTTATAACTGTTCAACAAATCAATTACACATTTTATATTATGGCCATAATAAATTTGAAATAAATATTTTTACAAAAACTTGTACATTTATTTATTATTGAAGTTGTAATGACTTGCAAATTCATTTGATGTGAAATTTAGATTTTCTTAGATTTTAATATTTATTGTGAAAAAATTCAAAGGTTTTTTTAATATTTAATTTGTAATAATTTTGATTTTAGAAAAAATAATCAAATTAAATTGTTATCTATTTTTTTTACAAATTTCTCTTTATAAATATAGTTAGAATAATTATTATATTTCTAACTTTTATCATAAATTTATATTTTTCTTCTTAAAAGTAACTTTAGAAATTAATTGACAATAACAATAACAATGACAATGACAAAGACAGACAAAATCATTTCATCCAGAAATTCATGATCACCAACAAAAAGAAAATTGTGATATCAATATCATGGAAACCCTTGTATATGTTATTCCCCTCTCGTTTTATGTTTTACATTTAAAACTAAATTTAACGATATCTATCATAAATCTAAAGATGAACAAACTTTTTTCTCTTTTATGTCTTATCTCTCACCATCCATCCTTTGGATAGGATGTAATTTGAATTCAGCTCTTTTGTTAATGATCACATAAGAATTCATTATAGTTTTCATGTTGTGTGGATATTATTTATCTTTTTATTTATTAAAAAGTGTATGTGCTTTTTGGTCAAGAATTTTAGGGATAGGTGGGTAGCATCTACTCTTTTTGAAACCAAACCCTTAAATTAATCTACTCTCTCAAAACTATCAGTTACCTCCTCCTGAATACAACTCTTTATATTTAATTCATAAGAGTTTTTATTTCTATTTTGCAATATTTTGTATTGAATTTTGATTTGCAATAAAAGCTATTCAATTATAAATATAATAAATTTATTTTAAATAATATATTCTAATGAAACTTCTTGAATTAGAAATATTTCTAACTTTATTCATTTAACTAAATAATATAATTAATTAAGAAATGTTAAATTATTATACATAATTATCAATAAAGTTAATAATTCCATCAGATTTGATATTTAAACAATTAATAATAATTTTATATTTCATCTACTTAAAAATTGATCAACAATTATTAGAAAAGAATCTTTAAAATTCGACATATTTATTTCCTCTTGAATATTATTTTCAGCATACTAAATGGTGCTTATTTGACAGATGAAGATGAGCTAAGACTCAGAGAAAAAGTTGTGAATGCCGTCGGTCGCTTAATTCCACTGAGAATAAGATTTCCTTACTCTTCCATGCCAAAAGAAACAACACTCAATTGGCTGGTAAAACTACTTCTGCTCCCTACTACTTTTGAAACAATTTGTTGTACTATCTTGCATATTAGAATGATATACTTGCGATATATTGCTGGCAGGAAAAAGCATCCGCCATCAAAGGCCTCCACGTTGCAAATTTGTATGAAGTAGCCGACAAAGAGAAAACTGTACTTTGCCAGTCTTTTTATAACTTCAAGTTGAAGGGATTTGAAGATGAAGTATCCACACTCGAATTTTTAGAAGGGAATTCACTGGAAAGATTAAACAATGCACTCCTGTATCTCACATGTCCACCAGCACCAACTACAGCCGAAATCTTGGTGAGCACTTTTGTATATTAATAATTTGTTTAGACTTTGCTCTTCCTTTTCAGATATAAATGTATGTGACAACAAGTTGTTTTTGTTCAGTTTACATTTGGAAGTTTAAAAACTTTTGTTCCTGAAGTAAAACTATTATGTGATGTTTATTATCATCTACAGATTGAAGATGCATTCTCCCAAGCACCAACATTCAACATTATGATATTATTAATTAGGTACACAATACCTGATAGATTCATGGACAATAATTTGATGGACATAACCAGAGATTTCAATAGAAATTGGAGAGGAAACACTCGCATGGTTTTCCACTCAAAAATGTTTACAATTATACAGTTATCAAGAGCCTGAAGCCCCAAAGGTTCAGCATGCTTCATCGAACACTGAACAGAATGCGTATGACATTTAGAGATTCATGTCTACATTGGATTATCAGTAGGTAGTTGCACTGATCAATTTATGTAGATTAATAGTTTATAACTGGTGCAACATACAATTTATGCACTCATTTTCTTTCATTTGCAATATTATATTTTCTTTCATTTGCAATGTTATATTTATGTATAGATAAAGATATTATTATATTTATATTAAGTATTTTTTGATAAAAAATTTAAATTATATTTATAGCTTTTGATAGAGTTTTTGTACATTGCTAAAGAATATTTATGAATTTGAAAAATATTTAAATAAAAGTTTTTTTAAGGGAAATGTCTAAAGTTATGAATTAGTGAATTCATATTTTGGGACCTCATTTTTAACATGAACATTCAATAATATTATTTAAGAATTTGAATCTTATAACAAAAATCATAACACTCTCATATTATATCATTACTGATAAAATATTTTTCATGTAAAAAAAATTGTACAAATAAAAATATTATGTCTACAATTCAAAATTCTAATTTATTTTTTGATTTAATATTAATTGCAATTAATGTAAGAGAACCGTCATCGTCTTGTCAAAAATACACAATTCATAGGATTGCAATCATATATTTCTCTAAGATGATATCTTTTTTAGGCATTCTATCAATAGTTCATGTGGCATAGACGTCTATGCTTCCATATTTTGCACACTTCTTTTAGGACATATGCAACTGTGTAACATTTGAAAATAATGTTTTATGACTTGATGAATGTCTATGCCTATCATTTCATTTTATATTAGAAACTTTTAGTCTTAGGATTCAATCAAACGGCTTTTAAAATTATAGTTTTTATTTTTAAATTTTGAGGGTTGACCATTTTAGACCCATTTTTTGGCAACTTGATGATATAGACAGTTTGAGTCTTAAGTTAATAATAGAATTTTGCTTTAGATCATAGAATTGAGGATTGTTGGTAAATTGGGTATTTTCATGTTATAAGTGGCAAGTGGTTGATCGCTAAACAAAGTGATTTGTTGTTTTCTTTTTTCTCATTTATTTTCTTTATGTTTGCTTATGTGTCTATATCATTTGGTGGGTAGAAGTAAAATTGTATGGAATGTGTGGGGAGTGTGGATTAGCATTTTATTGTAGGACCTCTTTCCTATTTAGCTTCCACTTTTATTGGGTTTTTAATGATGTTTATTTTCATGCAAAGAAAGAGTATGTATTCACATGTCTGGGCTCTTTGAAGGGGTTAGAGAGATAGGGGTTGCTAGGCTAGAGTAGATAATTAGTTTATTCTCAGATCCTTGGGTCAGGCATGCTTTTTCTATGCATGAAAATTGGCCAAAATACCCGACTTGAATTGGATGGTAATAATTTATGGAGACTACACCATTTTGTGTCAGTTGCAGTTAATATGAAGAATAATGTTGGATAAACTAATTATGGAGTTGTGTTTTTTTTATGAGTTGTCATAGTTCAAGTGTTCAAGTAATTGTTGATCGTGGAATGTTAGTGTAGGAGTATTTCCTTTATGGGTATCGTGTAGCGTAAGAAGTTGTTTTGGATAGAGACATAACCTGTGAGGGTGTATGCATACAATTGGTTGGTCGGCTAGTTGTTCAACTTTTGAACCCTTCGAAGTGGTTTTGGGAAAAGAGGAAACAATGATGTTGAAGGTTGAAATTTTATGTGTTCGACATTTGTTATATGTTTTCAATCAAGAATCAAGTTGATTAGTTTAGTTAATTGACTTTTAGATGCTACGTTTCAAAATGACACTTTTGTGAGGACAGTGTTGGGAGAAACGTCAAAGGAAATGACAAGTTGGATTCTGATTATGAACACAATATAGATACTATGCAAGTGACATCTAAGGATTTTGTCCAAGTAATGGTTGCAAATTTTGTGAGCTTTTATTTTCATATTTCTTATATATATTTGTTGTTCAATTTAATTAATGATTGAATTGGTTAATTTTAATGAATAAGTGAGTTTTAAAAATTAAGGAACTCCATGGAGTTGAGTGGTCAAGACTATTTGTTCAACTATTGAAAGATTTGAAAGGGATGAATTTATTATTTGGTGCAGTTGTGTATCTTTATATAGTAATTTTGTGTGCCACCTATTTGTGTTATTTTGTGTATTGACAATAGATTAAGAAGCTGAATGAGTTGATCAATTTTAAAAATATAATATTATTTATAGAGATGGCTATTTGTATATTTTATTTTAGTTTTATTCAAATGAATGTAAGTATGATTGCTAAGATTAATTAGGTGAAAACATTAACAATTGAGTATATATCAAGAGGTCGAGTGAAGGTTAGGAGAGCAGATAATTTAGAAACCTATGAAATAAACAAGTTAGGGGGTGTGAAGAATCAAAAGTTGTTTGAGGGTGTGGCATAAGAACTGGTAAGAATAGAGAATAAGTAGCATGCACAAATAGGGAGTGTGTATTCTATAGGTTGTATAAAATAGTAGTTTTTGTTTTATGTTAGGTTTTACTTTTGGCTTGTTCTTGTTGGAACTACATAGATTCACTTGGTCAACTAGCTATTGAACTCTTCAACTATTTAGAGTGGACATGTTTCTATATTTACTCGAGCCTTGGAGTTGTTTCAAAACCAAATAGGATTATGGTTATTCATTTAGTACTTGTTATCTTACTATTTATGAGTGTGTTGTATTTTTTAAAGATTGTTTTGTTCAAATGTGTCACAATTGTGAGCCCTATAAATTTGAGTCATATTGGTGGCAGATATAGTGGACAGGTTATACATTCTCAAAATTTGAAATGCCCCATGTATGGAGAAACTTGTACTTTATTAGTATGTTCATGTGTTAGGTGGGTTTGTGATATTTTTTGGTTTTATACTTCAATGTAGTGTGCATGGTTTCTATTTATTGTTATTTAATACATTCTTTATGTAGGTCATTGATGTGGATTATATCTTGACTTCCAATGCTATTCAATAAAAAAATGGAGATATTATTTTAAGGTTGATGCTTCATATTTTTTCATATAATAAATTGGTGTTGAGTGAAAGAAAATCCAAGCTATTCAAAATTGTGTTGTCTAATGGTACCTATATGAAACTGACCATATTGCTAGAAAAAAATTAGAGATCTCTTCTTTTCCAATACACTCAAGTTAGGATCGATTTAATTTTTTGATGTCTTATAAATGTTCAAGCACTGGTGATTTGAGGTAGGTTTTTATATTTGGTATTTAATATCTATAGTGCTCTTGTATGTGTCTTTCAATATTTTGTAACTTGTATTAACTACTAGTTGCCTTGTTAAATAGGACCATAATTATTTTAAGTTTAGATGTCATCTATTCCAATTGTGATATCATTGGAAAACCAAAATACCTATTTCAATCACAACAAGATGACTTGTAGTCAGAAAATGTTACCCCTCCATCTAGTCGTATGACAAATTTTGGTATTGACATGTGGCTGAGGAAAGCAATTGTTACTAAAATGATTAGTCTTGTAAAGGAATTGAGTCCCTATCAAAGTAGATGGACCGTCAAGGGACATATTACTAGGAAAAAGAAGATAAATTAGTATAGTTTGCATAGAGGCCCTAGACAAGTTTTCAGCTTTGATTTGATAGATGATCAAGACATGGAAATTCAAATTATTTGTTTTAATGACATTGCAAAGTTACACTATGCTAGATTGGAAGTTCGTTGGATGTATGCAATGTATAAATGTACTATAAAGGATGCAAATATGCAGTATAATAGGCTAAATAGTCATATGGAGATTAGTTTGGATGAGGCACTAGTTTTGAAATGTTGTGATGATGTTATATAAGTTTATTAAGAGGAGTCTCTTCTAATTCAGGCAAGTTGACAAAACTACAAAGATGGAGAATAATAGTATTGTGGACATTATTTGGACTAGTGTGGATGTTGGGGAGACCTTAGTTGTACATAGAAAAGATGTAACAGAGGTAAACCAAAGGAATACAAAATTATTTGATATATTTTACACAATAATTTATGTGATTTTGTGGGGTTTAGCTTTCCAATAAGAAGGTGAATAAGTGGTCAATAAATTCAATTATATTATAGGTAGCATAAGGATAAAATATCTACTAGGCATCATCTTCAATTGTTAAATGAAAGAATAGAGTGATCTATATAAAAATCAGTGCAAATAAAAAAAGTTGCACCTCAAGACAATTCTAAAGAAAAATTTACAAACATTCAAAAAAATAAATAGAGTCAAGTGTATTATGTTTCACACAAGGAAGATATATTTGAAAACCACAATATCTAATAGTTAAGTTATAAAATACATAAACAATAATACAAATAATATAAATAACATCTCTACACTTCATTGAGAGACAATTTAGATAGTTTGGAATGGATAACATTGAGAATACATCAATGTCTATAGATAAGAACGTCAAAATGAATCAAACAAAAAAATGAATAAGAGGTGGGCCAGTTCTGTCTTACAAGGATATTTTAACAGTTGAGTGCTTAGTTTGTATGAAATAATTCTAACACCGAATTGACACATTGTCTAATATTAAAACATGCACAAAACATGCAGGATATGCAAACAAAGTTATATTGGAATGTCCATTCAAATGAATATTCAAGACATCATATATTGTATATGTTTTTCTTTAAAAAGGTGTACACCAGTTATCTGCAATGAATAAGTTAGATCTAGCGGAACAACCAAATTTTCTGAAGAGACTGACCTAAGTAGATGAGATGCTTATAGCTAGAGTGAGCTCAATTTTGTAGGTTACCCATGCAAGAAGTAGCCAATATAAATATATTGGGCATATGATAATATTTTTGTTGGATATATAAAGTATTGTCTCTCTTCTTCCTCGGTAGTTATAAATGCTTTTAATATTACCATTATGTCCAGGCATAATAAGAGGGGATAAATTATGATTGTTATGTACATAGACAAAATTCTTTAGATGCATTGTAATACAAAAATTATAACAATTGATATTATGTCGATGTTAGTATTAATATAGATACACTTAATTTGTTGCATGTCAGAAGCATAGATATATCAAGTTTTTTTTGTTTTTTTTCATAACATGGCCTCTTATTTTAGTGATGTAGTGGCTAAAATAGGAATTGGTAAGAAGTTCAAAGAGGAAAATGATTTTTCTAATTCCTCATATTTATACCCATGGTTACAAATAAATAGTATGAATTAGAGACCATAAAATATATTGTATCTATAAAGAGAAATGGCCCCCCTATAATTCCATGGCCTGAAATTAATAATATACCAATAAATGAATATAGAATTGAAGCTCTAATATTATATATGCAATTCCCTACATTGTTCCTAAATGGCACTGCACTTGGTCTACATTAGAGAGACAAAGAGGTAGAAACACATTAATATACTTTGCATTTAATATGGTCCTATGACTAGAGGTTTGGGAAACATGTGTATTTTCTTTATTTTATTTACAATGTCATTATGAGACATCACGATCAAAAAAGAATAATAGTTTCTATGAAAGAGAGGTTCCATGGTAAAATACCACAAAGTTTAGATTCCCTTCAACATCACCTTGAAAATATTCCTAACAATCAACTGGAAAAATCAACTTATGCACTTTGGGGTCTCATTGTGAGGTACAAGAGCATATTGGAAGAAACCTCTAATGGAGATATAGTTGATTTTTACACTAATGGAGATATAGTTGATTTTTACACTAAACCTCTAATGGAAGAATATTTTTACAAGAAACCCCAACATTATTCTTTACACTAATATCAGATGACAAAAAATAGTCTAATGTTCATAATTTTTATTTCTATCCAATTTAGGAGAAAGTTTGCAATATTCAAGAAAGCATTTTATACAAAATGTTATGGATAATCCACATATAAATTATTTATATATTCCTCCAAGATGTATAATCTTTTGTGGAGAATTTCTTGTAAAATTACTGGATGTAGTAGATTGATTGTATAGATATGAGTGGCATCATCAAGGTTCTCCTCACATCCATGGTTTAATATGGCTTCCAAATGTGCCTGACATGGAGAGCATTGACTGGAGGAATCAAGATGAAGTTGAAAAAGATAAAAGTTACTTTAATAAATATGTTTTATCTAGGGATCCATGAAATCAAACCAGTTACATTGTACTCTAGTTGATGATCTATGTGCTTCATACTATTGAAATATTATCAATGGATCATCTCATGGATTATGAATAGATTGTAAATACTATACAACAACATACCAAATCCACAAAATATTATTTCTTGAGGAAGAAAGGGACAGGTTTAGAATTTCAATACAAAGCACCATGCTTGGATCAATTAAGCTCTTTCTTAACACTCGACAAAAATCAAACCATATTCTACAAGGTTGTGAGAAATGATGATTGGATAGATATTCACAACCCTCAAATTCTTACAATATGGAGTGCTAATGTTGGTTTTCAACCATTTGTTTCAATGAGAGTTATCCTAAAATAAATTTCAAAAATTTGACAAGATCATAGAGCTATACTACAATTTTAAATAGATTGGAATGTGTAAGCACAGTTGATGATGATTCTTTGCTAGCATATCAGAAATTGATGATGGGATTTATTCTTTATCGTGATATTGGAGCACAAGAGACATTTCATATGATGCAAAAATTACCCCTTGTGATTTTTAGTCAATCCTTGTTTCCCTCAATTTTGGTAAGAAACTTCTCCATTGAATAACCAAATCAATAAATCAAGAGGAACTTGATAGCACTTATATCTATTTATATATGTAGCGATTGTTAGAGCTAGAGTTTTTGTCTCTCAATGAATCAACTTAGTTGTATTCATTTAACCTTGGTTGTAAGAAAAATAAATGGATTAAAAAGGAAATAAAAGAAAATTGTTAATGTATATCCATAATTCCACAATATTCTAGATGAAAGTAGTGACAAATTTGAGACTTTATTGGAGAAAATTATTGTTTTGAAAATATTTCCACAATATTTTGAGAGATATAGGAAACATAGGATAAGATATAATAAAAAATGGAAAATAGTACAAGCCACAAATTACTTGTCTTAGCATATCAATAGGCTTCCAAACGTGCTAACAGTAGATGAAAACAATGAGAGTGATGATGATGATAATGATCTTGATATCAATATATGACCGAGTTATATGAATGGGAGTTACTATCCCAAATGAATGCCACTAATAAGTTTAATATAACTAAACTTGAGGAGTTAGGGAGACAAGATTTTGATTTGAATTACCCATGGAATACAAAGACCATCGCTAATATATTAGATGAATATGTTGTATAGTTTATATTTAGAGATAAGTTGAAAATTATTATAATTTTTTATCATCTAGTTAATACACACCAAGTACCAAATTGCTCGCAAACAAAAAATTGCATTGGATATTATTACTAAACATTGTATGAATGTGGTCCAAAAGGATCCTCTATCTATCATTATTAAAGGCACAACAGGAACTGGAAAATTATACTTAATACATTGTATTAGAAAGTCTGTAACATAACAAAAACTAATGATAAAAAAACCTTTTCTTGCACTTACACTGATTGGTGTTGCTTCTTCGTACAAGCCACAATGATCCATGCATGTATTTGAATCCCTACAAAAGCAATACAACTTTTTCAAGGGAAAGCCTTAACAACACTCCAAGAATATTTCAAACATATAAAATACATCTTCGTAGATGAAATGAGCTTCCTAGGACTAAAATGTTATTAAGGATAGATAGCCGATTACGTGAGGCATTTCCTAACAAACATAATTAGCCTTTCAAAGGTATTTATATTATTGTTTTTGGTGATCAAGGCCAATTTCCACTAGTTATAGATAGGCATCTCATTATATAGCTATTGTCCTATGGAAAAGTTTCATTATTGTAATTACACTAGACATTGTTTTACGTCAACAAGGTCAAAGTAATTCCCAACAAAATTTCCACCACATCTTTCACAATTTCAGAGATTCCAATGCATTTCATGATGACTAGGAGATTCTCATGAGACAAACAAATAAAATTTTAACTCCTAAATAGATAGAATATGATATAGGAACCCATTTATTTGCTACCAATGATCAGGCTAGACAACATAATAAAAAATGCTTAAATAACTAAACCTTCCAATTTTCATTATCTATACTCAAAATAGTAGACAAACCAAAAGTGATTGTGATGAAGATGAAAAACTACAACAAGAGTTTTTTCTATGGATAGGGTAAAATTTCATGCTAACAATTATTTGGATAGATATGGAGCTTGTATATGTGTTATTGGGAGAAATAAAATCTATTGTGTATAATTCAGATTCTTCACCACTAGATCTATCAAGTTATGTTGTTATTGAATTTTGTAATTATACAGGATCCACATGGAATGTAGAAAATATAAATAGTATTACCAATATTCTAGTGACTAGGAAAAATCAAAGACAACTCTTATTAATTTTGGTATGGGGTAATACAATACACAAATCTTAAGGAATCACATTGCTGATAGAAATATGGCAAAAAACAACTGAGAGGGAGGGTGAATCAGTTGTCCCAAAACTTAAACTTTGAAATCCTTATTTCTAATCTAATAATTTAAACTTGCATGCATAAATAAAAAACACATCCACAACATATAAGACCCATAATCTTAGCAAGGAAACCCTAATAGGGGAAAAACCTTAGTGGGGCTAAGACCCACAATATGACTATATACCTTGTTAGAAGTATAATACATTACAAATAGGGAATTCACATTTATTTAGGCACATTTCCTAGAGCTCATGACTCAATTAAAAAATGGCTAAAACCCTGTGCAAGGCTCACTGCCTTACAAGATCACTACAATGATCTATCATAATACAATCCATTTTTTTTAAATGTATAATGGAATCTACCCTATTCCTAGGTCAGTTCCAATGAGGTACAATTCAGATCTCTACAGCCAAACCTTCTCTTCCTACTACAAATGAAAAATTTGAACCTTGACAGATTTGGGACACTTTCTTCCCAATAAGTCACACACATAATTTATAAAATACTTCCCTAAATATATAATTCATCAACCTTGAAAAATAAATAAGGTTGTCTCAACCCAACTTCAAAATGGAATTCTGTGTGCCACAAATAATATACAAGATCAATGTATGTCATCCAAAAGATATTAAATACCCTTATCATTAACCCCATGCACATAAAATGGCTACAAATCATGCCTTGAACATCCACAACATGTTTTACATATCAAGTCAACCAAGAACATAAATAAAATCACCATCCACTAAAAAATCCTCCAAATATGATCACCACAATTGGTGTGGACTACTAACTTGGTAGTAAAATAACCCAATAACATCCACATGCATCATGAATAACACACAAACATTCAAAGCCACCAAAATCATCAAATTCACCAACATCTCTTATGTCAAACCGCAAGAACACTATCAACATCCACTGATACACATGAAAAATGACTTGGGGACCTCTAGACCATGAACTATTTGAATTGAGGACACATGAGAATATCATAATCACATTCCATGCATTTGCGAACCATAATCTCACCATGCAAATAAATACTTCACCACAATTTGTTAACACTGAAAAACAATGTAAGAACCAATCAATATACATGACCTCGTAGCACATCCAACACATCGTGTGGACTACTATAACTTAAAAAGAATCAACTACAAAAAATTTCCAATACCTTTCTGACATCCATGACCACTGATCTTCAATAAGTAGAAATCACCATCACATTGAGTATACTGCACCACTGTCAGACAAATAAGTTGACATCCAACAATCATCCCTACTAATATGTTGACATCAATGACAACATGTCCAACTTGTCAATAATCTCCCCTTTTGGCATTGATGGAAACATATGATGTAAAAAATAATCAATGCACAAAGAAAGCAAATCAACAATACTAACAACAATCTCATAGCTTCCCTTTTGACGTTGCCCATCTTTTAGAGTCTCTATGCAATTCCTCTTATACTGAAGCTCTCCGCTTTAGCTAAAACATTTTCCCTCCTTTTTTTTCACATGAGTATCTCTCCCTATTCTATATCAATGGAAAAGTCACATATATGCACTTAACCATAAAAGCCAAAAGAATCTAAATGAACATCTCTCTTCTCAAATTTGAACATCTAACTCACAAAACTCAAGATTGACTACTCCTCCCTTAGTAGAAGCCTCCTCACACCAATCCAAATCACAAAATAATACTATGAATCTCACTAGAATTATGCAAACCTATGCATCTCAATTCTAATTAGGAGGGGAAATCAACCCCATCTTACCTCTGAGATGCACAAATATATCCTTAGGCAAAGGCTTTGTGAAAATATCAGCAACTTGTTCCTTCGTAGGAACATACTCCAATATCACTTCTTTCTCATTCACCTTCTCTCTCAGAAAATATAACTTAATTGATATGTGCTTTGTCTTTGAGTGTTGCACATGATTCTTATAAATATTGATATCACTTGAGTTATCAGAGTATATGATAATAGACTCATCAAAGACAACTCTGATGTCTAGTAACATATGCTTCATCCAAACTACTTGTTTACAATTACCACTAGTAGGAATGTACTCTCCCTCTGCAGTGGATAAGGATATGTTGTACGATCACTTGTACTTTTCCTATCATCAACATCACTTTCCCAATCAATATCAGTATATGCACACAAGGTGAAGTCATTTCCTTTAGGATACCATATCCCAAAGTCCACTATTCCTTTTAGATATCTAAATATCCTCTTCACACCTACCTCGTGACTTTTATTAGGATCTTCTTGAAATATTCCCACAAGACACACAATGTTCATGATACCTGGTCTTGCACGAGTTAAATACATTAAACCATCAATCATTGACCTATATCTAGACTGATTAACTTTAGGGGACTCATCATCCTTTGTCAACTTTTATCCTATCACCATAAGAGTACCCACTAGTTTTGAGTCATCCAACCCAAACTTATTTAATAGTTCCTTCACATACTTTCCTGAGATATAAAAATCCCATCCTCTTACTAAGTAATTTACAATCCCAAAAATAATTTCATTTCTCCTATCATGGACATCTCAAACTCACTTTGCATTTCCATTGCAAATTCTTTTCTCAACTTTTCATTACCTCCAAAGATAATTTCATCAATATTTACAATTATCCAATTAGAATATCCTCATGATATACCTTTAAATACAAATTACTATCAATAGTACCTTTGTTGAAACCAAGCTTCAGTAGATATATGTCCAATCTAGAATACCAAGCTCTAGGATGTTTATTTAATATAAAGCTTTCTTCAATTGAAAATCCATATCTAGTTGATTAGTTAGCTAAAAACCATCTAGTTTCTCTATGTATACTTCTAATTCCAACTCATCATTCAAAAATGCAAACTTGACATGCATTTGATAGATTTTGAAGTCCTTATAAGTAGCATAAGAAGGAAATAACCTCACTGCTTCCAATATTGTTGACTAGTCTCACAATAGGTAATGATAATCATGCCATTGTCTCTCTTAGGAATAATGTATTCATACTAAGGATTAATT
>BSBK01012401.1:72500-185000 GCA_027943335.1 Chamaecyparis obtusa
TCTCTAAGTCTTTGTAATTATTCAACTGCTTATCATAATTTCCTTCATAGTGCATCCATGACATTAGAGCTCTCAAATGGATATCCCCTATGTAGAGCAAAGGATTCCATTATGTTTCATGTGGAATGATAAAGTTATGTAAATAGAGATCACATAATAAATTTTTCTGCCATGGGGGAAGAGTTTGGTATAGTCCATAGAATTCTTGGGCTGATTTAAATTCACAATCTATTCCCTTCATAGTCATCATGAGCTTAAATAAGAGGAATTATTCTTTCAAACAAATGGCATACACCCTAGGTGGTAGTCTATAGGCTATGACCTGATCAGCTAATTTAAGAGCTTGGTCCATTTGTTGCTTCTATTTTTTAACTTGCTCCTTAAGAGCTTCAATTTCCTCTTCCTTATCATTTATTTTTTTTCTGCATTTTGTTTCTTTCTTGTTTCCACTAGGTCTTCTGGAAAACAAATTGATTGTATAAATTAAAGAGAATAGATTGTACTATTGGTGAGGGAAATTCTTGCAGCTGAGCTTTCTTTTTCTTTTGTTTGGAAACTTGCTGAAAATACCTAGTGAACCATGTTGATTTGTAGGGCACAATAGACATATTGGAATAAAAAGGGTACTACGGAGGAGTCATCTGAACATCCTCAGGAATGATTTTTTGTGCTACATTAGGGCTTTGCTCAAATATACCATGATCATCATGTGGTATGTTATCACCAAGTTCTTGCAAATTTTGGGATTTTTCCATATTTTTGGGAGACAAAGAAACGTCTGTCTGCTTGGGAGAATTATCAAGAATGTACTCAACAGAAGGTTCTGGAGTAGGTTTTGATGTTGGAACAATTAGATTTCCAAGGGAAGTTGGAGACATCTACCCTCGCATGCGAGGACTTCTTCACACTGTTGTTTCCTCAACCACTGCAGTTTTCTTTTGGCGGGATCTTTTTGACCTTTTTGCTATAGGAGCAAGCGCTGTAGGAATGGATGTTGTAGGACTAGATATTTTTCTTTTATTTATTTGGAATGCAGAGTTTTGAATTTCACCTTCTAGGTTAGAGGCTTATTTTCCAACTTTTTGTTTGCCTTTCTTTATGGAAGAAGTAGGAATATTTCTTTTTGGAGTGGGCTCAGAAGACTTATTTTCTTGGAATACCTCTACCTCTTTTTCTTTTGTAGCTATTTCTACAGCAGGCTCAGAAGACTCTACTTCATTTCCTAGGGGTTGCAGAGTTTTAAACTGAACAAATTCTATCCATGCTAGGGGAGAGACATCGCTAAGGGATTTTTCGACTAGGAGTTTTATTAGGGAATGATGGCTTATAGAATTTGCATTTCCCTTCTATGTCTCCTCAGTACTAATGCTCAGCATATTGTATAGAAAATTAGGGATATTAACTTAGATATTATGCCTTATGCAACTAAGTAATTTGAAATGATGGGCATGCAATTTTGAGAATCTCCCTTCACAAGTTAAGTACCTGATAATGTGTATCATCAATTCTAGAAAGGGTGGAGGAAGAGATAGTCTCTTGCATCCCTACTTGGTAATTTCGAGAGGAGGATCAGCTGTTCGAGAGAATTGAGCTCGAGATGACGTGGCGTCATGCTTATTGGGATAGTGCTCTCCAATGACTGGAAACCTAGTAACCTCTACAATTCTTTCCTTGGTGGCAAAAACTATTGAACCCCACATAGTTGCTTTCCCCTCCTCAAAGGTACTCATTAATTCAACTGCTACTTCCTCGTTAAACTTCGTTAATTGAAGAAAATACCCCAACCAACCACATCCGTTAAATCTACAAAATGCTTCAATGTCTGCCAGTAAAATGCCATGGTGCACTGGTTCTTGCCTCTGCAATTGTCCACCCATTTATTTTTAATGCCCAACCTTCAATGTTTTGCTCACGAATTTCACTGTTAACCTTTTAGTCTCTCATGCTCTACAAATACCTTCTACTTGAGATTCAAATGCATTTCTTGAAAACACCAATTTTCTCTCTTTTAATTCCTCTGTTATGCTTAACATAAACAATAATAATGACATTTATGACAGAAAACATCACAACTTTAAGTGTGAGTTACCATGCAATTTAATTATAGTCCTTTTAGGTCATATCAACTTCAAAAAATTAGAATTTTGCAAGTATGACAAATATGTGGGAATAAAAGAAATTAATGGAACAAGGCCTAAGTACAATGAAGTGACAAGGATGTGACTAGGATGGCTTAGTAATAACATTTGGAATTTATTACACTTCCCTTGCCCCCTACCAAACTTTTACAAGTGTCCTCACTTGGTACTTTTTAGCAGAGAATGGGAAACTAGCGTAAAGCCTAAATTATATATTTAATGCAGTACTATATATAATTACTAAAATCTATGTGCTAAAAGTGAGTAAGGATTGAGAATTGTACCTGGAAACTATTTACCGTATGTGTGAAGGAAAGGTGAGGAGAGCATAATAATTTTGGCGGCCGCATGTGGTTGTTGATGTGTCTTTTATTGAAAGCATTTGAAAATAGAAATTGTGGATGACGTGGGTTGTGAGTGGATGGAAGAAGAGAAATGAGATGAGTTGGAGAGAAGAAGAAAGAAAAGTGAGTGAAGAAATGTACCTCATATTAAATGAAGTTTTTATTATGGTTGATTTCTAAAGGCATGTTATGTTGAAGCTACAGGAGGAAGGCTTTCACCTTCTACTGCAAGAGCTAGTACCTATGGTGTTGTTGAAGTGTTTGTGCTGAATTGTTGCATGAAGTTTGCTTTTGTTTGGGGCTTATGATAGAAACACAACCAGTGTCCATTGACAAGGAGTTTGAATTGTACTGGATCAAGTGTGGTCAACTAGACTTCTCCATTGTCAAAGACATTTAATTTTATATGGTCCTAGCCATTTGGTCTACAACTTTCTTGGAATCTCCTTAAATCTAGAATCATACAATAATTCCCAATCACCCACTTGAAATTGCTTATTCTTGATATGTGAATCATGCCACCTCTTTTGTTGGTTTTGGATTAGCTTAGTTCACTGTAATGAAAATTTATGCATTTCATCTAAGGAATTGAGGTGGTGAAGGCATTTTGTTTGTGTTGCAGGAAGATTGATATTTAATTCCAAAGTTGTGCGCAATGTTTTGTGTTCAAATTCTATTGGCAGCATTGCTGCCTTCCCATATACTAATTCAAATGGTTTGAATCCTATGGTTTTTTTCCAGGTTGTGTGATAGGCCCAGACTACTTCAAGTAGTTGGTTGCTCTAATCCCTTCGATGCAATTGAACTATCTTTGTTAATATGGCCTCAATTTCTCTGTTTGTGACCTCTGCCTATCCATTTACCTATGGATGGTAAGGGTTGGACTTCTGATGCCTGATACTATATTCATTCATTAATTCATTAATCAGATTTGAAGTAAATTGTGCTCCTTGGTTAGGTACAAGCTCTCTTGGGACTCCATAATGGGTAAAAATTTCTTCATACAAGAACTTTGCTACTTTTTGATCTCATGCATGCTACATGGCTTTGACTTCCACCCATTTTGTCAGATAATCCATGCATACCAGGATGTGAGATTTTCCATTTGAAGGAGGATCAATTAGACCTATGTATTCCATGCCCCATTTGTCAAATGGCATTACCACCACTTTTGGGTTGAGGGGCATTTCATATGATTTGGTTGGGTGACCCATCCTCTGACATTTATCACATTTTCTTGTGTAGCTGGTTTCATCCTTGTGAAGTGTTGGCCAATAGTAACATGATGTTAAGATCTTCAAGGCTATTATTTGTGTTGCAAAGTGGCCTCCACATTGCTCATCATGACAAGCATGGAGTATATCATATGTTTCATCCTCTCTCACACACCATCTCATAATTTGGTCTGGTCCAGTATAAAATAAGGTGTTATCAATCCATGAGAATTGGAAACTTTTCTCTACAAGAAGTCTTCTATCTTTTGGAGAGAAATGTGAGGGCATTGTACTGGCTGCAAGATAATTAGCTATGTCAACATACCATGGATTTTTTACTGCAATATGAAATGGGTGTTCATGAGGGAATGTATCATCAACTAGAGTAGTGTCTCCATCAATATTATGAATTTTGAACAAATAGTCAGCCACTACATTTTCCTTCCCTATTTTGTCAATAATGGTTATACCAAATTCTTGTAGAAGAAGAAGTCATCTTTCTAGCCTGCCTGTGATAGCAGGTTTGTTAATTAGATATTTTATTGTTGAATGATCAATATGAACAAAGATGGAATAACCTATTACATAATGGTGGAATTTGTTTAATGCATAAACTACAGTGAGTAATTCTTTTTCAGTTACTATGTAATTCAATTCTGGTCCATGTAAGCTCTTACTGATATAGTAAATTACATTCTCAAGGTTACTAGGTTTTTTTCCTAGCACAGCACCAATTGCATAGTCTAAAGCATCTGTATGTATATGGAATCAGAGAGATGAATCAGGTCCTTTAAGGACTGGTGCAGTTGTTAGAAATGACTTGAGTTGCAAGAAGGACTCATCACATGTTGATGTCCATTGAAACTTAGCTTCTTTGGTAAGTAGTGTGTATAGAGAACTAGCTATTGGACTAAAATTATGATTAAAGCACCTATAGTAACCAGTATGTCCTAAGAAAGATCTTACATCTTTTTTCTTAGTAGGTGTGGGCAATGTAATAATTACCTCAATTTTGGTTGGGTCTACTTGGATTCCTGCTACAGAAATGAAATGGCCAAGCACAACACCTTCTTGCATCATCATAAAGCATTTGTCACTGTTGAGGGAGAGATTGTGTTCCTTGCATATGATTAGCACTTTTTCAAGATTCTGCAGAGCTTCTTCAAAGGTTACTCCAAATGTTGTAAAATCATCCATGTATATCTCCATGCAATCATGTGAAATGTCAGCAAAAATACTAATTGCAGCTCTCTAGAATGTTGCTAGAGCATTACATAGCCCAAATGGTAGGACAGAATATGCATAAGTCCCCCAGGGACATGTAAATGTAGTTTTTTCCTAGTCCTCTAGAGAAATACTAATCTGATTGTATCCACTATATCTATCAAGAAAGGAAAAATACGTTTTACCTGCTAAAGTATCAAGTACTTGATCAATGAATGGTAATGGGAAATGATCTTTCTTGGTAGCTTTGTTTAACTCTTTGTAATCTACACAGATTCTCCATTTTCCCCCCTTTTTGGGCACTATAACTAGAGGTGACACCCATTTACTATCAGATATAGGATATATAAAGCTAGCATCTAGCAACTTTTGTAACTCTTGAATAAGTGGAAATAGTATTCACCCTAAAATGTATGGGGGAAATATGAGATCTACTTCTAAATCCAAATTCCCAAAGGAGAGATCCAAATTGATCAACCAAAAGGTTAATGCACAATTGAATCAATCTATGGAGAATATGAAAGAGGAAGAAAACCTTATATTTCCCTATAAAGAAAATGTGCTTGAAATCTGAAATAATTGAAAGATAAGTACTAACCTCAAAATAGGGTAGATATGGAAAATGCCAATTTTTTATGTCTATGTGCAATTTTGAGAAATTCTACAACCTATTTCAGACTAGAAATGTCGAGACGAAGAAAACCCAGAAAACCTTTATCATTTTGACAGTAAGTAGTCTTTGACCCCGATAAAAGGTCAAAGACTACTTTAATATTTTGAAGGTCATCTTTGACTTTGTTTGTAGATCTCGAAAGTTCACTGAAAAGGGTATCCAAATCTAAGCTCAGATCCGCAGTTATGCACTTGTACATGCAAGGAAAAGAGGGTTTTTATTGTTTGTATGGGGGGTTTGCCTTGGTCAAACCCCAATTTAAGAATTAACCTTGAAATTGTATTGTGCATAAACAAAGTAAATGAAACAATTCACCTTTCTTATTTTGAAGTCCTTGTAGAGGATTCGAATCCTTAAATCCACAAGTAGAGATGCTCCAATGGATGTAGAATGAATGTAGGATGCCTCAAATCAATGGAATTTGATCTTCAACACCAATCTTGAATGGATCTTTGCATATGAGGAGGCTTGGATGAATGTGGATGGAGAAATCTTCAAGGGGGCTCCAAAGAGATTGAATCCTTCAATGGCTAACAATGGATCTCCTTGATGAATGCTTGAATGCTTGAATACTTGAATGGACACTTAGGCTTGAAGATGAATGAATGGTTTCTTTCATTCCTTCTCCTTCTTTCTTAATTACACTTGAGAGCTTGATTGCAAAAGTGATGTCAATCATGGATGTGAAAATGAGAGAGGAAGGCTTCCTTTTATAGTGATCTAGGGCACAAACCTCTAGAGAAGGCTGACATTGGAGAATTAAATACCAATTAACCTTAACCCCTAGAAATGGACCCATATTAAATTAAATTTAAGGATTTACTATTCCAAAACTCGAAATGGCTGACCTGAAAGTGGGAAAACAAATATTTCCAAAATCTGACACCCGAAAATCATGGGAACTGGAAAATTGAAATCTAGGTCAAGGATGAGGTAGACCCCACCCTAGGTCAAGATCAAGGTCATCCCTAACCTAGGTTAGGGTCAAGGTCATCTTTGACCTTGAGGTCAAAAACCTCAGGACCTTAATCCAGAGTGTTCAGAAATGCAGAAATAAAGTGGAAAACAGGTGCAGAGAGAAGCAAAACCAGGGGAGAAAGCTAGATACATGCAACGACCTAATCAAGGAGCTTAATGTGACCCAAGACCACTTACTCAGAGGGATAAATGCTCTTATCATGGAAGTGCTTCCATTTTAAGATGATACGACTCTATTTTAACTATCTCTCTTAATGTTGGGTTAATCCTCCTCTGAGGTTGATGGAGTGGTAGACTTCCTTCATTGATATAAATCCTGTGAGTACAGAGTGTGGGGCTTAGTCCCTTCATATCCCCATAATCCCATGCAAATGCTTTTTCATGTGTTTGTAGAAGCTTATTTAATTTCTCCATTTGTTGTGAAGGCAGCTTATTATTTACATGGAGATTGTGACCCGTGGAAAGTTCAACAGTAGTTGTAAGGTCAAGCATGGGTACTTCAGAGATAGGACTTGTATCTACTTCACAAGGTAGTAGCTGATGGATAATGATAGGTTTTGAAGGAAAAACACAGTGCTCAACAAGGTCCTCATATGTAATTAACTCCAACATAAAACTCTCAGATATGTCTTTGATTACAACACAGTCATTATTAAGAATGCTTTGAATTACTTCATCTTCCTCTTACTTCATCTTTTTCCTCTTACTCTTTTTGTCATCAATGCATCCTGCCCAATCTACATCAGTGTACACATGAAGCTCAACATTTTCTAAATTAGGATACCATAGACCATAGTCTATAGTGCCTTGTAAGTATCTAAATATCCTTTTTACTATCATGAGGTGACTTTATTTAGGCTCTACTGCAAATCTTCCAACTATGTTGACTACATTGGAAATATTAGGTCTAGTCTAAGTAAGATAAATAAGTTTGCCAATCATAGACTTGTACAATGTTATATCTACTGCTAGTGAGTCATCTTCTTTTGTAAGCTTGCATCCAGTTATCATAGGAGTCCCTACTAGCTTGCAGTCACCCATCTTAAATTTCTTTAATATTGCTTTCACATACTTGGACTGATTAATGAAAATACCTTTCTCTGGCTGTTGTACATTCAATCCCAAAAAGTATTTCATAGGACCAATCATACTCATCGCAAATTCATTTTGCATCTCCTTAGAAAATTCAGCTCTAAGTTTGTCATTACCTCCAAAAATAATGTCATCCACAAATATAGCTACAAGTAGCAAACCTTCATATGTATCTCTTATGAATAGATTACAGTCTGCTGCTCCTTTCTTGAATCCAATCTTTGTTAGATATCCATCTAGTCTTTCATATCATGCTCTAGGGGCTTGCTTAAGTCCATAGAGGGCCTTCTTCAATCTGCATACCATATTAGGTCTATCTGATAAGGTGAATCCTTTTGGCTCCTCAATGTATACTTCTTTTAAATCTCCATTCAAGAATGCTAACTTGACATCCATCTAATAAACTTTGAAGTTTTTGACTATAGCATAAGCTAGAAAAAACTTAATGGCTTCTAATCTTCTCACAGGTTCAAATGTGTCTAAATAATCAATGCCTTCTCTTTTCACATATCCCTTACAGCTAACCTTTCTTTATTTCTTACTACTGTACCATCTTCATTCATCTTGTTTCTGAATATCCACTTTGTTCCAATTACATTCTTATCACTAGGTCGTGGGACCAGTTCCCAAGTGTCATTCTTAATTATCTGATCAAGTTATTATTTCATAGCATCATGCCAATCTGAATCATTGCGTGCATCTTCAACACTTAAGGGTTCAATCTGAGATAGTAAACATACCACTTCACTACTAGCTGAGTTCTTTGCTTTTGATCTTGTTAAAACTTTGTCGCTCTAATCTCCAATGATGTCTTTCTTGGAATGGGTTCTGGATGTAAACTTTGGAACCTTAGGTGATGCAGACTCATCAGCCTTAGGATTTTCTTCTTCACTTGTCTCAGGGTCATTGAATAACACATCAATACTGTCAAACATTTCTTCAATAACTATCTCACTAGTGGAGGATCTGGGTCCTTCTTCAATCATGGGTGAGTAATCATGATACCTTTCTTGAACCATAAACTTTTCATCAATATTAGCATGAGCACTTTCAATGATCTTTTTCAATATTAGATTGAAACATCTATATGCTTTACTTTTGGTAGAGTAACTAAAGAAAATACCTTCATCACTTCTTGCATCAAACTTGCCTACTACTTCATCCCTCTTGATGTAGCACTTGCTTCCAAAGATTCTGAAGTATTTTACTATGGGAACATTACCAAACCATAGCTCATATGGTGTTTTGTTAGCACCAGGCCTTAATTGAATTCTATTGATGGTGTAGACTACTATATTGACCGTATCTCTCCAATACATGTGTGAAACTTTTCCTTCAACCATGATGGTGTGCACTATATCAAGGATGATTCTATTCCTTCTTTCTAAAATTTCATTCTGTTGAGGGGTTCTAGGTGCACTCAACTCTCTCTTTTTGCCATATTCTTCACAATACTCATAGAATTTGTTAGAGGTGAATTATCCTCCTCTATCCAATCTCAAACATTTTATCTTTAGTCCAGATTCATTCTCAACCTTATCTTTGAACATTTTGAACTTCTCAAATTCTTCTGACTTATCTTTCAAGAATGCAACCCACATCATCCTAGTATAATCATCAACAAACAAAATGAAATACCTTTCACCATAGTATGATCTTGTTTGGATTGGACCACATAGGTCAGTATGAATTAGATCCAACTTGTTCTATTTTGAATTGTGCTTGCTCCTGAATGAATTTCTCACATGCTTTCTCATCACACATTCCCTGCATATAGTATCAACTAACTTTTCTATGCTAGGTAGATCTCTTACTGCCTTTACATTGCTTATCTTTACTATGTTATCAAAATTGATATGACATAGTCTTTTATGCCACAACCAACTATCATCAACTTTAGCAACAAAACAACTTGCTTCTGAATTGAGTTGGAAAACATTACCTCTAGTCTTTGAGCCTGATGAAATCATAACACCATCCTTGTTGTTAATGATGCATTTGTCATCTTTGAACTCCAACTAATAACCTTTTCCAAGTAACTATCCAAGACTAAGAAGGTTATGTTTCAAACCATCTACATAGAGAACATCATCAGTACCATTCTTTCCATCCAAGGTGATGGCTCCTCTACCAATGATGGGTTTAGGAGTGTTATCTCCAAATCTAACCATGCCACCATTGTATTTGTCTAGATGAACAAATCTATATTTATCATGTGTCATGTGATGTGAACAACCACTATTTATAATCTAGTCTATCCTTATATCAGCTTGTGAAATTAATGCTAGTTCTTTTTCCTCTAACTCGTCTTTATGTTCTATCTTGTTACTCATTTTCTCTATAATAGAAATGAATCCAATTTCTTCTTCAGATGATTCATATCTAAAACTCCTTCTCCATCATAGTAACATTCCTTACAGTACTTAGGCTTGTAGTCATTTTTGAATTTTCTAGCTCTAGTAGGACACTTAGATGCAAAGTGACCAATCTTATTGCATGAAAAGCACTTAAATGGCAATTGACCTTCATATTTTCCTTTTCCTTTCTTTTCTCTTTTAGAAATCATCAAGTGTTTTCTCTTCATCATCATCATCAAAATTACTAGAAGTGTTTGCAAATTTCTTACCATGAACTGTTGCTTTGAAGGTTGTCTTACTTTTAGGTTTTGTCTTCAATCTTGAAATCTCAAAAGCTCAGATTTTTCTGATCAAGGTCTCTCTCTTGAAATTAGATGTAAGCTACATGGTCTTATCAAGGATGTTGATCTTGTTTTCATATTTTAGAGTGATATTAGTCATCAACTTGTCCATAATATCTCTTTCTGAGATCTCTCCACCATTGTTCTTGATTCCAAAAACTGCTTCATTGATCCTTTGATTGTAAGCTTTGATGTTTTCTTTAGGTAGCATCTCTAATGCATTGTATCTTTTCTTCCATGTCTTTCTGCACACATCATTTTCATGTTTGTCTCCTTCAAATATGTCTTCTAGGTACTTCCATATTTTGTGGTTTGTATCTACCTTCTTTATTTCTAAAAACTCACTATCAGATAGGATGCTGATAAGGGCTTCTTTAGCTATAACATTCTGATGAAACAATTCCTTTTGCCTTTTAGTAGCATCATCCTTTGCAAGGTCTTCTAAGGTAGGGATCTTGGCTACTTTGATAGTTACATCAAAAACTTCAAAAGCAATGCACTGCAAATGAGTCACCATCTTGTTCTTCCAATCAAGATAATTTTCTCCATCAAACTTAGGACTTTCTTTTCTGAAGTATGCCATCTGATCAACCTCAAGCTATTAAAATTTCTCTCTAAGGCACTTGGCTCTGATACAAATTGTTAGGAATAGTCCCAAGAGATAACTGAGAGGGGGGGGTGGGGTGAATCAGTTATCTACAAATTTCAATTCTTTATCCAATTAAGTATACTTAAACATAAAGCATAAACACAATGAAAGAACACTTGAACACAACACCAATATTTTAGTTACGGGAAAACCCAAATAGGTAAAAACCCTGGTGGGAATTGGCACCCACTAATATTTTTCACTGGTGTATTATGATCCTTGTTAGAAGATCCTTAACCCTATTAGGAGTTTCTTTACAATATATTTAATACAGTAGACCTGGTCAAGGGTCTCAAAGGGATGAAGGCTACAACCTTATGTTTAACAGATACACACTATATCTAGATCTTGGTGAGTTGTGCTTTGACCTACTATCTAGATTAGTTCCAATGTATAGCACAAATGCTTTACTTGGTCACATAGACCTTCTTCTGATGGTTTAATTCTTCATACACTCTCCTCTGCTCTTACTAACAACTATGAACCACACTCAAGGAATCACAAATGACTACCTATAAATATCTTTCCTCTAAATGATATAATCAAGTCAGCTTGTTAGAACCACCTTGAAATCATATTAGAGAAACTATAACAAACTCCCATAATAATTCAGTCGGCTCTACTAAGCACGCAACACATTCTGGGTCCTGTCTAATAAGATAATTGTAGACACATGCTACACACTGTCAGCTCTACCAAAACAACTGGATCTTTCTCCTCAAGCTGAATTAATTCATGTGCTCTTAACTAAACATCACTAACTCTTCTCTAAGCTTAAATCCAAGAGTGCATACCCAAATTATAGGCACAACTCTAGAACCAATAAAATCTCTTTCGGCTCTTTTGGATAAACACATGAAATTGCTATTGGTGAATAGCGACTGCATAACTTCTCTTCTACAGATCATTAGACTCTACTTCCATGAATGTAACATCACTAAAATTTCTTCAACATATATCTAAGCACACAAGGCTCCGTGATAACTGTACAGACAACCATACATAGAACACTGCCTATTACTCTGTCAAGAACACTGCTAACACAAGCTGTTATATAACTATTTGTATTAACAGTTAACCTCTGCGCCCATGATATCATGTTGATATCATTTCCACGCTACATATATTGAAATCTTACTACATAATACTTCCACACATGCCACTTTCCATATGTTTTCATCAATGACAAACATACAATTAGTACTGGCCTACTAGAAAATCTCCAACACATATGTATTATTCTTTCCATCTAGAGAGATAGAACTACTTCCTCGGATCATATCACCAGTATTGTCACCCCACTTCACAATACCATCATCATAATTTTTATAGCTCACAAATTTTCTCTTATCACTAGTCATATTATGAGATCATCCACTTTCTATTACCCATTCATCCTTTTCAACAACTTTAGAAGCTAGGGCTTTCTCCTCAACAATACAACTAGTAGAAATAATAGGCATAGGATCTTCTTCCTTGATATGAATGAATACAAATTCATCATCACTCTTGTTAGAATCATAAAAATTTTCATCTTTTACCCCTTCATCAACAACATAGTAACACTTATTTGCAAAAATAGGTTTGATAGGCCTAGGTTTATGAACCCTTTCTAGACATCTAGATCTAAAATGTCCTACCTTATTACACAAGAAAAATATGTAAGATTCATCTTTCATTTATGCTTAATAGAACCTTTTGGCACTCTTTTAGAAATTAGTGTGTTGGCACTTCAAATTTTTCAGTATGTCAATCTTGTGAATTTTTAAAAAAAATTTGAAGTGTGTCTGGATGTTCATAAAACTGTGATAATTTTGCTACAGAAAGCCCACAAAAAATCTTGCAAAATTATCAAGTTTTCCCCATGTCTGGTCAGCCCTATTCAAATTTCAAGAAAAAGAGAAAACCCTAAGTGTTTGCCACTTTCAAAAATAAACCCTAGGTCGCTCTTTTTATAATCTATTTGAGTGTTACCTTTGTTGAATCACTTAAGTTCATGAAAAGGCGTGTGTTTTTATTTATCATCACGCGGGGGGGTCATACTTTCATTTTCCCTAAGTCTAAGGGCCTGGTGATATAATTCATTTATCCTAAGTCCTTAGTGCCTAATCTTTCTAATGTTTCAGTGTATCTTCATCTTGGAATCTTCAATGATCAACGGTTGTTGTATGTTCACATAGAATCTTTTAGCTCTATGCGATCACGCGACTAACCATTGATCTTGCATAGAGAAAAGCACAATAAATGGTGGGACCATGGATAGGTGTGCTTGGCTGGTGGTGTTTCATTGACTTAAGAACTATATGTGGGACCAGCGACTAAAGGCTTGTCGTATGGTCGCATAAGCTTCTAAGGAGCTATGTGATCATGCAACTAGATTGTTTTTCCAACAATAACCATTGATAGGGTTTCCGACCAGTGAAAGGTAAAAGCTAAAGGCTTGTCGCATGGTCGCATAAGCTTCTAAGGAGCTATGCAATCATGAGACTAACTTGTTTCTCTTAAACAACAAATGCTGAGGGATTACCGCCAAGAAGGGACTAACATAAAGGCTTGTCATGTGGTCACATAAGCTTCTTTCAAGCTATGCGATCATGCGACAAACCATTGGATTATTTACAAAGTGAAAATCAACAGTCAGAATTTAAATTGAAGGTGAGGTGGGTGAAAGGCTCAGACAAGGGACAGTTTCATCTCCTAGAGAATTAATGGTGAAATCATGCGAAAGTAAAGTGCTGAAATAATTTTTGAATGATTGTGAATATATTAAAAATCTTTTCTTCCTCGAAAGCCAAAAGGAGATCAAAAATTTGCAGAGAGTTTGGCGAATAGAGTTGTAGAGACTAATTATCATTTTCTTGGGTTTTGAAGAAAAGGTTGGTTATTCTTGCACTCACTTGTTCTGTTAAGAAGAATTGCTTTGATACTGTATTTCTTTTGCGGCAAGTTTACTTAAGCTTAAGCCCTAGAAATGCCACCTAGGAAGGAGCTTTCTGGTGAAACCAATTATCTTAAGAGTGGTATGCATGAAGACTTATTACAAATTTTTCCTAGCTCAACAATAAATTTGGCAAAGGTCAAACAACTAACACCAAAGGAGCCTAGGGTAAAAGTAGTTGATGGATTGTATGATACAAGAAATTATATCAGGGATGCTAAAGTTGGTTTTCTTAATGCAAGTGGCACTTCTGACTTCACTGGGCTGACATTATTTACAGTAGGATTTAGCCAGAGAAATACCCCTGATCCCGACTGTAATATATGGGAAAATGACTTAGGCAAGCTTGTGGTACCTAGTGTTTTCTTAGATGCAGACCTGATGATTGAAGTTGCAAAAAACTATGACCCTATTACTAAAGAGATTAGGGGTGTTAGAGGGAAAAAGCTATTAACAATCTCTGATGAGGAAATCAAAATGGTTTTTAGACTAAGTGACCCCTCACCTAACTTGGAACTGATTGACTTCAAAGAATTAAGTGAAGTATATGATGCACAAAGACATTTCCTTAGAATTGGTCCTCTAAAAGGATTTTGCACTCAAATTGGAAAAATGATTGTTACAGGACTAGGTGCACAGGAGCCGTTAAAAATATAATATTTTGATGTACTGGCAAGAGGTTCTTATTGGTCATTATGTCAGGTTTTTGGGTAAGATGCAAATGAGAAAATGCCATAGCACCTGATGTATATGGTGATCCAGATGTTACATCCACATCTGTCAATTACTTTTGATTATGCCCCCTTCATTGCTGACTTAATCCATGATGGACTAATAGGGATTCAAAATGGTAGAGTTGAGAAACCTTTCTGCTGGTACTCTTTTATGATGTATATGTTTCTATTCAAGGGTGCTGATTATTTTGCATAAGAAATGGAATTACCCAAACAAAGAAATAGAGAAGACATGCCTGTTCAGCTGTGGAATTCAAATATGACATGGGACAGAAAGCATAGTAGTTTTATATGGTTTAACAAATGTTTTGCAGCAAGATTGAAATTATTCTTTGTTCATAGTAACCCTAGAGTCCCGAGTGCCCTGGCTGAAATTGTTAGACCATAGCAATTTGCAAAGGACCTCAACATAGTACACAATTGGGGTGATTTTATTTTCTATCCCTATTCAACTATTATTAGATTGTATGGTTTCAGAGGAACTCCTCATATTTTGCCTTTCCAAGTTCCCATCAAGATTGGCATTGCAAAATTCTTCAGACAATTAGGGGATATTGAGAAGAATAGTATTGCTAATGGTAGAGGAACTTTGTTCCCAAATATTACCATTGCTCACCAGTTTATAATCAAAAAAGGTGGGTGGCTTCATATGCATAAAATCCTGGATCCATATCATTTGACAACCACAACTACCCGAACAATAGACCCAGAGGGTTTCTATAATGAATTGTTCAGAAAGAGTGTCGGGTGCTCAGCAATAAACCACATTTTCAATTTCCCTAAGGACATTATCAGGAATACCCCAGGATTACAAGACCAAGAAGTCAGAAAGGAAAAGTGGTTAGTATACAAGAAAACTTTTGATTTTGTCAAACAATTTGATCCCAAATATGACCCCATAGGCAGTATAAATCCTATGGGAAAAAGGATAGATACTCTCATGAATTGTTTTCAAGAGATTTTTAAGACTCTAGAAGAGAAGAAGAAAAGGGCCATGGAGGAAAACCCTAAGAAGGCTAAATCATTATTGGGCAAGGGTGCATTTGCAAAGATGTTTCCTCCTGGCAAATATATGTTGCAAGAAAGGACTGGTTACGGGGTAATTATCCCTAAATTTGATATCAAGAAACAACAAAAGGAAAGGGAAGATCTCCCTTCTTTGTCAAAATATGTTGGGACGCAAAAGGAGGATGAAGAAACTATAGACATACCACAAGACTAGCCAAGTGAAGACATCCTTGATTTTTCACCTCCCACTAAGAAATAGAGGATAGAAGAGAGGCCTCATGATCCAAAAGAAGAATACTCTCCTTCACAGTCACCTTTAAATATTAGAGATGATCAGGTAATCATTGAGCAAGTTCAAAAAATGGGATCTTAGGGTCAAATATTCATGACTCAGGATGAAATAAATGATGGGGTTCCAGAGCAACCAAAGGAGCCTGAGCTAGGCTTAATGGGTGGGGCAAATCGCAGGGACAGAGTTGGACCCTATAGTCAAACAGGCATGTGAGGAATTTCTGGCTAATGATGCATTTGTGAAAACTCGGGCCTTTTTACAATTTTTATGGAAAATAGACATGAGTAAATTTGAGGAGGGTTGTGAGAAGAAGCACAAGGAGAATCCTGATAAGGATCTTCAAACTATTGAAGATGAAATAAGAAAAGAGATGATAGAGAGTTTTGAAAGGACTACTCCAGAATAGGGGAGCGAATTGGTAAAGAGCGCAAGAGTGCTTATCCTCCTGGAATGGGACATAGCTAATGCAATGGTCCTTGATGCAGTCAGAAAACAAAGTACACCTATGTACAAGACCAAGGAAGAGGCAAAATAGGCAATCAAAGGAGTTGTTTTCAGTAATGACCGCCAAGCATTGGTCATGTGGTCATTAAAGAGGAATGAGAAAAACAAAGGAAAACAAATAATTAAGGATGGTCTTTCTGGTGGTCTCATAGTCAAGAGGGTTCTTGATACATCAGCAATAGAGGCATCAAGTATGGTGGTAGCCACAACTCAACTTGCAGAGAAGGTAGTAGAAAGGCAAACCAAAGAAAGGGAGGAAATCACAAGAAAATTTGAGGAAATGATGAGGGCATATGGAGAATTGAAACAAGGATTATTTGAAAGAGATAAAATAATTACAGACTTGAAGAAAAGGTTTGGGGAGGAAAGCTAAATCCAAGCACCATAATAGTTGCAACTTCCCTCTTCTACTGCTGGTCCTTCCTCCTCAAGCCTCATTATTGAGTTTCCCATGTCTCCTCTTCCCCCTTCCCTAAGCAGTGAGGATGTAGAATAGAGAGAACAACAAACATTTGAAAAGAGAATAAAGGATACCATTCAGCATTTTTGTTAGGAAGATAAATCCCAAAGAGATTTATAAACATGCAAGGCAGTTATCTGATATTTTGATTTCTTTTAGAAAAGAAGAAGACACTGTGGGAAAAATTTTGGATAAGTGGGTGCCTAGGGAAAATATTTTGAAATCATTGCTTAAATCAATTAAAGATCATAGTACTGTATGCCCCCAATTGGAAAATACATATAAAATTGTCAATTCTCTCCTTGATTTTGAAGTATCTAGGGAAGAAGTAAAGAGAAAAGTAGCTCTTTTAAGAGTAAGATACCTACATAATGATTTTCATATATTCTCGGGTCTTGTTGAAGCAAATGGAACCATAAAAGAGAGGGAAAAGTGGTTGGAACAAACTGAGAATGAAGTGTCAATCAAGATTGATGCTGCTATTGGCACTGAAGATACTCTTCATTTTGTGCAAACAATTGAAATGTTACAAGATGCCAGGGTGCATTTTACTAAGGTGATGACTGAAATTTATCAATTGGTTACTAGCTGGAACTATTTTCTACCAAAGAGGGATGAAATTTTAGCTTTTGATTGGCCTACTGAGGATACTTTTTCAGCCTGGGAAGCAGTGTCCTTGTTAGAGGATAATAAATAAGAAGAAACATCATTTGAGGAGGCAATAGATGGCATTGCCCCAACTCCTTAAGGAAGCAAGCATGGATATAACATCTGGCAGAAGTTGAACTACTCTCGGGAGTTGTTGCAAGTTTTTGGTGCTCATCTTAACAATCTATTTTGAAGACTTGTAACAAGAAAGTTTCTATTTTCATTTTTTGTCTTATGCAAGTTCCTTTCTTGTCTCTTCTAAAAAGATCTGAAGCTTGTTTGCAATCCTTATTTTTCTATAAAAGGATTACCAGGATCAGTGTAAAGGACTGGAAACTTAATCATTTGAATTGATAAGATTTCTTGAGTCTGGGATATCATAGACTATTTTTAGGCATTATTTCTATAGAAGAACAATATTTTTTGGTTCAAGTTATTTTCAAAAAGTTACATTGTAAAGCATTTTGTGAGCATGATATGATATAGCATTTTAATGAAATCCAAAATTTATATCTCTCCTTGAGTTTCTCTATTTTGAGTTATGAATTGTTCCAATTCATTGCATGGAAATTCTCTCTGTGTATGTTTGTATTTCTCAGCTCTGATCTAGGATCAGATTAAATAAGCTTTGAATATAACATAAATTCTTTGAAGTTTTGCTTAAGGATACACCAGTAAGTAGTGTGAATCTAGTGTGATTAGTATTTTCAAAGGGAAAAAATCTTTCAAAGTTCAGTATATTTGTTCATGTATAACAATCTTGTAGTGGAGGTGTAGCCCAATGGATAAGACACTGGCCAAAAGTGGAATTCTTCTCATAGAGATCAGTGCATGAAAAGGTTCTTTTGATATTTCCATCTTTAAGCATAAAATTGTCAAAATTCTTTGAATCACAGTAATTTGCAGAATAAATTACTACCTAATGATAGTGAAAATCTATGAATGAATAGTCATCATTTAGGTTTCTCTTATCATTTATCTATTACATAGCAATCCAATCGGTAATTAGCAAGATAAGTGTTGTTTTACTGGATTAGGAGCACCCTCCTTGGTTTTGCAGAGCCAAAAGTGTAGAGGGAAGTTTGTCCCTATAGTTGGTCGAATCATCTCTGAAGCAAAATATTTGGATTTAACCAATCCTCAAGATATGTAGATGTATTGGTTGCCTGTTAGAGCATAAACTCCCATTTTGGGAAACCAACTAAATGGAGACTCTGCTAGGGAATAGGGATTGAAATACTTTGATAAATCTAAATTTTAGATCTCTGGTGTTATAAATTTGAATATCAAATAATGCAAGTACAAGTTGAGCTAGACTCTTGGCCTTCTTATTTGTCAGAACTAGTAAGTACCATTGAAGAATAGAGGATTATTTGCAAGCTTTGGATTCTATTTGAATTTGGAAATCTCATTAAGTCTTGCATTTATATTCTATTTTGATTACCTATCTAGTATTGAATACTTTGATCTCCTAAGTTTTTGGAAATATTTCCCAACTTGTGTTGGTGGCGACTCTGAAAATCTTTACAGCAGTGCTGAGTAAAGAAAATAAAAAGAAATTTCTTCACATACTTTCTATTATGAGTCAAAGGAATACTAGGGCTTGGAGGAAGGATCACCCAGAAAATAGGCTAGAAGGTGAACTTCCAAGCATCTCTAGGACTTATTTACCTAGAAAAAATCAAAGTGGTGGAGATGTGTCTCAGGCATGGAGACAAAAGAGAAATATAAAAAGGAATAACCAACTTGCTCATGACCGGGAAGAAAATGCTTTTGAGTATGAAGAAGCAATTGATCTGGGTTTAGGAGAATATGAGGACTTTTATTTTCATAGGGATAGTGAAGTACCTCATGGAAAAAATACAAACCTGGATGTGGAACTCCAAATAGAAATCAGAAGGTCAAGAAGTACGAGCAGGGGCTTGGAAGGAAGAAATGATCCCCCAATCCAAGAGCCTTCTCCTGTTCAAATCCCTAGTGATCATAGAGATCAAAAAAGAGATTATAGGACTGAAATTCAGGATCTGATACCACTCTCCCAGACTCAGAGGATATTTTTGAAGAAGTTTATAATTTATAAAAAAGTATCCATGAGCAAATTGCAATTAGGAAGGAGAGGGAAATGGAAAAGGAAAATGAAATAAGGCAGGCCCAGATAAGGGCAGACCAACTCAAAAGATAGTTAATAACTTTGAAGGCCATAAACTTTGTAAGGGCTCCAAAAGGGGTTGAAGAACAACCTATTGTCCAATCCATTCCTGAAGTTAGAAAGTTTAAGGATAAAGGGAAGCAGATCTTAACAAGGATCACAATAAATGAGCCTACAAATGACAATGTCCAAAAGGATCCATTGTCCAAGTTAGATAATGATTTGGAAAGGGCTAAAAGAGAACAAGAGATTATTGCTAAAGAATTAGAGAAAGCAAAAATTGAGGCTACTACTTTGGAAATGAAAAAGAAAGTTGGTTTTCTTAGGTAATCTTCTAATCCTTTAATTCCAACTAACCTTGGGATGACATCAAATGCTAATGTTGGAAATTCTGCTACTCAGGATGCCATTGTCACACCAGTGATTACTGCAAGTGTTGCTAATACAACAAATAACAAAGCTTCCACCTCTCAAACAAATGCTTCATTACAAAAAGGAACAATTCACATTGAAAGGTACAAACAACTTCTCTTTAACAATATTGCTAGTTATCCCAATTTGATTCCTGCAAAGATTAGAGAGAAATTACCTAAGTTTACTAGAAATAATGTTGTTACTTGTGAAGAGCATCTAAATAATTTCATTGATATGATTGATGATTATGAAATAGAATATGAAGATGTAATCATGAAATTATTTGTTCAATCTTTAACTGAAGATGCAAGAGACTGGTTCAGGGGACTTCCTTATGATTGTATTGGTTCTTGGGATGATTTTATAAATTTTTTTAAAGATCAGTACAGTGATAAAACTAATGAGGGTTTTATGTTAAATGAATTCAATAACATAAAGAAAAATTAGAATGAGGAAGTCTTAGAATTCAATATAAGGTTTCAAAAGGCTATGCACAAGCTTTTCCAAGTAATGAGGTTGGATGAGAAGGTATGTTTAGCAACATATTTGAATGCTTTTGATACCAAGATGGGATACTTACTCAGGGATAAAAACCCTAGGACTATTAGAGAGGCTCAAAGATTTGTTGTAAACATTGAGAGTAATAGAAGGGTATTAGGAAAATTAGGAAGAAGAGAAGATCCTAAGGCCCCTAGGTTTGAAAAGAAAGAAGTTGATAAGACTAGTAATGTGAAACCTAGGGAAGATGATAGCCTCAAGAAAATCCTAAATTCCTTAAAGGATTTGAAGCTAGGAGAAAATAAAAATAAGTTTCAAGGGAATGATAGGCCCCCTCCAAATAATTTCAATAGGTAGCCTAGGATGCAGAATTTCCCTTATAATACACAATGGAAGGATGGAAAGCCTATTATCCTAGAAAAGAAGGATATGAGGCCAAATGATAAAACCCTTGACCCTTTGCAGAAACATTCAATCAATATTAATGATGACATCCCATGGTGCACAGTGTGCCAATCCCCTCATGATCCAACTTATTGTGTGATCTCTCAAAATGTGTCTGAAAGTAATGAACAAGAAGAGGAGGAAGATGAATCATATGATGACAAAGGTTGTGGAATGATCTTCACTAAATTGGTTGAAGAAGTTGACTCTAATGAAGAAATTGAAAATCAAGATGTAAATCATTCTCAGAACAGAGGAGAGGCTTACCATCAACAAGTCTTTTCTGATGAGGAAGAGGAAGAAATTGAAGATATAAATAATAATTCTGAACAAGTTGAAGAACCTATTATATTAAGAAGACCCTCTGATGAAGAGATAGCCTAGATCACTACTGATATGGTGAAATAGGCCAAGAGTAATTATGTCCTTAGAAATAGAACTGTTGACAAAACATTTGGTAAACCAGCAAGTGTTTTTATTAGAAAGGATAAAGAAGATGCAAAGCAGTTTGCCACAAAACATAAGGCTACTGATGATGCTAAGAAAATAAAACAAAAAGGGACTAAAAGGCCTATTGAACCAATCAAGGTTTTCAAGATCAAAGCTAAAACTCTAGGGTTAGCACTCCAAGTGCCCAATCTGAAGGTAAATCAAAAGATAAAGACCAATTGGATGAAACTATACAACCTAAAGTCAAGAATGCCCCAAAGGGAAAGAAAAATTTATCTATTTTAAATTATGTACGTATTGACATGAATCAGTTGCTATCTCAGATCATAGTAAAAGTGCCTTTATTAGAAATGATGAAGATAAGTGAACACAAAGAGAAAGCCCTTACATGGATAAATGGTCTTCAAACCACAGATATCCAGGAACCAGTGAAAAATAAGATGAAGGGTCAAGATCCAACAAAAAAGGACACAAAAGAAATTATTTCAAAAATACCTCAGATCTATTTGGATACTAATGTTGTGAATACTTCTATGGGAGTTGTTGATCCTTTTTTCCTAACATTGGTCATAAATGATAAAATGTTAAAAAACTACATGATTGATTCAGGAGCTTCAAATACTATCATGCCTACTAAAATTATGAGATCAATGGGATTGTAGGTTGATACTCCTCATGGGAGATGCCAGGAAATGGACTCTAGGGAGGTACCAATAATTAGAACTATCAAAGCCTTGCCTTATAGGCTTGCTGCCTGTCCTGAAAAACAATTGACTATGAGTGTCCTAGTTGTTGACATTCCCCCACAATACGGAATGCTGCTATCAAGAAAATGGAGTGCAGTAATGGGAGGTAGTATCCTGTGTGATTTATCTTATACTACTTTTAATATCACTAGTGAGAGCATTAAGGTACTCAGGGAAGTTAGAACCCCTCACATGATTGAGGAAGAGGCTAGTGATAATAATATGAATTATTTTCTGGATACTGACATAAACTCTTTTCAAGTATAGAATAATGATAATGAAGATGAACCTTCTATGTTAGATCAGGAGGAAAGAAATGTAACAAGTCAAAATGATCTATGGACCATGTACTTTGATGGTGCTTTCTCAAAAGAAGGATCTAGTGCAGGTGTGTTGTTAATTTCCCCCACTGAAAAAACTTTTAAGTTTTCTTTCACCCTGTCATTTACTTGCACAAATAATGATGTAGAGTATGAGGCTTTATTGATAGGATTGAGATTAGCCTCAAAGCATAAGATCAAAAATCTCAGAGTCATTGGAGATTCAGAATTAGTTGTATCTCAGGTTAGATCCAAATATGTCTCAAGAAACCAAAGGTTAAAATAATCTAGGAATGTTGTTTGGGATGAGATAGAACAATTTGATGCTTTCTGTATTGATTGGATGGATAGAGGCCATAATAGAATGGCTGATTTATTGGCTAACATTGCATTAAGACCAAAGGATATCACTTTTGTAGGGATATCTAGGATTGAGATCCAAACTAGGCCATCCATACCAGATAACTATGAAAATTGGCAGGTTTTTGATGATGACCTAGATATTTTAAGATTTCTCCATTATAATGCAAGTTTTGGAGATAAAGAAATAAATTTTGGTGAGTATGTAGACACATCAGATAATAAGGATTCCCTCCTTGGCAAGGAGAACTTACAGTTGAAAACAAACAAAGTCCCAAAGGGTTTGGTAGTGTTGGAAAGAGCATTTGATAGCCATGATAGTTCTTCCCAGGCAAATCTTTTAAGCAAGACTAAAGGTGTAGAGGAAATAAATTTAGGAACAAAGGAAGCCCCAAAAAATGTATATATTGGGGGAAGCCTGACTCCTAAAATAAAAAATTCTCTGATAAGCCTCTTGAGAAAATATAGACATGTCTTTGCATGGTCTTATGATGATTTGAAAGCATACAGAGAAGATTTATTCCAACATTAGATTCCTTTGAAAGAGAATACCAAACCTTTTAGGAAAAAGTTGAGACCTATTAACCCTACCTTGGCACCGAAAATGTAGGATGAGTTGAAAAAGATGAGTGATGCAGGCATCATTCAACCCATTAGACATTCAACATGGGTTTCTAATCTTGTACCGGTAAGGAAAAAGAATGGAGGCATCAGGCTGTGTGTAGACTTTAGAAATTTAAACATAAATTCTTTAAAGGATAATTATGGTCTACCAAACATGGAAGCCATGTTACAGAGGGTTACTAGATCTGAATTAATGTCCATGATGGATGGTTTTTCAGGTTACAATCAAGTTGTTGTCAAAGAAACAGAGCAATTCAAAACTACATTCACTACTCCATGGGGTACTTATGTGTATGTTAGGATGCCATTTGGTTTAACCAATGCTGGGACTACCTTTCAGAGAGCCATGGATGTAGCATTTGAAAATTTTATAAACAAATTTCTTGTTGTTTATTAGGATGATTTAACAGCTTATTCAAAAAAGAAAGACCAGCATTGTGGTCATTTGGAAAAAATCTTTGCAAGAGCTTTAGAATATGGGGTTTCCCTTAACCCAAGGAAGTGTTCTTTTGGAGTAACTGAGGGTAAGCTTTTGGGACACATTGTATCCAAGGATGGAGTCAAGATTGATCCTAAAAGAGTGGAAGCAATAGACAAAGTACCATTTCCAAAAAATGTAAAAGGTATCCAATCTTTCTTTGGTCAAATAAATTTTGTTAGAAGGTTTGTTACAAATTTTGCTGAAATAAGTGTTCCCATCTCCAAAATGCTAAAGAAGAATGCAAAATTTGAATGTAGTAATGAGGCCAAGCGAGCTTTTTCTGACATCAAAATGGCTATTAAAAGTGCCCCTATTTTAAGATCACCAGATTTCAGTAAGCCTATCCAAATCTTTTCATTTGCTTCTTATCATACTATAGCTACAGTATTGTTATAGAAGAACTCAGAAGGTTTTGAACAACCTATTTCCTTTTTTAGTAAAGCATTGCAGGTAGCTGAATTAAAGTATGACATAAATGAGAAGTAAGCATATGCATTGGTTAAAGCTATCAAAAATTTTAGATGTTATTTGGTAGGGGTAGCTGTAGTTGCACATGTATCCAGTGCTGCTGTAAAGGACATCTTGGTTCAACAGGAAGTTTCAGGGAGAAGATGCAGATGGATAAATACAATCCAAGAGTTTAACATAGACATCCAAATCACCAAACTAGTGAAAGGATTGGGGCTAGCAAAACTTATGGCTCAAAGCAATTTGGATGCTAATCACATCAACACTCTTGAAGAAGAACAAAGGCCATACATATGTGATTTAGATTGTTGTGAATGGTACGACAATATCATTAGATACCTGCAAAAGTTTTTACTTCCCTCTAACATGGATGATCACAAAAGGAGGACTTTCATATTGCATGCTCTAAAGTATGCGATTATTAAAGGAGAGTTATGGTGGAAAAGTAATGAAGGTGTCCTACTAAAGTCTGTTGACCCTCAAAAGCCTAATGATTTTCTGCAAGCAATGCATGAAGGTGTATGTGGTGGCCATTATATGGCCAAGACTATTGTACATAAGATACTAAGGTCTAGATTTTGGTGGCCTAGTATTTTCAAGGATGCACATTCCTTTGTCAAAAAATGTGATGCTTGTCAGAGATTTTTAGGAAAGTTGAAATTCAATGGAAATTTGCCTTTGAGTCCTGTAAGTGTGGAAGCCCCTTTTCAAAAGTGGGGTATGGATTTCATAGGAGAGATCCCAAACAAGTCCAGTGGGGGACATTCCTATATATTGGTTGCAACTGATTACTTTACAAAATGGGTGGAAGCCATCCCCACTAAAAAAGCAACCAGTAAAGTGGTTATTGATTTCCTAATGCAAAATTTGCTGGTAAGGTTTGGATGCCCTGAAGTTTTAGTTGTAAACAATGCCTTGTGTTTCAGATTCAAAGAATTTGTTAGCTTTTGTTTGCAAGATGGTATAAAAATTTCATACTCTGCTCCTTACCATCCTCAAGGAAATGGTCAGGCTGAATCAAGTAATAAAAGCCTAATAAAAATTCTGAAAAGAGTCTTAGATGCGAATAAAAGGGCATGGGACTCCAAATTACAGCTAGCTCTATGGGCTAACAAAGTAACAATTAAGAAGGCTATAGGGTGTGCTCCCTTTGATCTAGTGTATGGTATCCATGCTAGGTTACCTTAGAATAACTTGTTGCAAATGTACAAGTTCATCCAATTATATGATGATGATCAAGATGATGAAATGAAGATCAGATTACAAGACTTGATACAGTTAGATGAATCAAAGAGGGAGGCACATGATACAAATTTAAGATCTCAGCTCAAGTATAAGAATTTGTATGACAGAAAAACTATAGTCAGAAGTTTTCAAGATAATGATTTGGTCCTAATGTGGAATGCTAGGCTTGAAGACAAGGGTAAACACAACAAATTTGACCCTATTTGGTTGGGACCATATTTGATCAGTCAAGCATGCAGACCTAATTCATACATTCTAAAAGACTTGGTTGGAAACAAAATGACATTGCTAGTTCATGGATAATTCCTCAAGTTGTACTTTTGTTAAGGTACTCTCATTATCCATGAACAATAGTTAGTTTCCCCTTCTAGTTGTGTGTTTAGTTTATAGTTGGGTGAGTAGGTTAGTTATTTTGTTTCAGTAGATGGTTTGCTTATCCTAGAGATTTTGAATTCTTGTCATGCCTGCAAGAGGCATACATCTGTAGATAGAGCCACTGTTGGCACTTCAAATTTTTTAGTATGTCAATCTTGTGAATTTTTAAAAAAAATTTGAAGTGTGTCTAGATGTTCCTAAAACTCTGATAATTTTTCTATAGAAAGCCCACAAAAAATCTTGCAAAATTATCAAGTTTTCCCCATGTCTGGTCAACCCTATTCAAATTTCAAAATAAAGAGAAAACCCTAAGTCTTTGCCACTTTAAAAAATAAACCCTAGGTCACTCTTTTTATAATCTATTTGAGTGTTACCTTTGTTGAATCACTTAAGTTCATGAAAAGGCACGTGTTTTTATTTATCATCACACGGGGGGGTCATACTTTCATTTTCCCTAAGCCTAAGGGCCCAGTGATATAATTCATTTGTCCTAAGTCCTTAGTGCCTAATCTTTCTAATGTTTTGGTGTATCTTCATCTTGGAATCTTCAGTGATCAACGATTGTTGCATGTTCACGTAGAATATTTTAGCTCTATGTGATCATGCAACTAACCATTGATCTTGCATAGAGAAAAGTGCAATAAACGGTGGGACCATGGACAGGTGTGCTCGACTGGTGGTGTTTCATTGACTTAAGAAATAAATGTGGGACCAGCGACTAAAGGCTTGTCGCACTGTTGCATAAGCTTCTAAGGAGCTATGCGATCATTCGACTAGCTTGTTTTTCCAACAATAACCATTGACAGGGTTTCCAGCCAGTGAAAGGTAAAAGTGAAAGGCTTGTCGCATGGTCGCATAAGGTTCTAAGGAGCTATGCGATCATGCAACTAGTCTGTTTCTCTTAAACAATAAATGTTGAGGGATTATCACCAAGAAGGGACTAACATAAAGGCTTGTCATGTGGTTGCATAAGCTTCTTTCGAGCTATGCGATCATGTGACAAACCATTGGATTATTTGCAAAGTGAAAATCAACGGTCAGAATTTAAATTGAAGGTGAGGTGGGTGAAAGGCTCAGACAAGGGACAGTTTCATCTCCTGGAGAATTAATGGCAAAATCATGCAAAAGTAAAGTGCTGAAATAATTGTGGAATGGTTATGAATATAGTAAAAATATTTGCTTCCTTGAACGCCACAAGGAGATCAAAAATTTGCAGAGAGTTTGGTGAATAGAGTTGCAGAGACTAATTATAATTTTCTTGGGTTTTGAAGAAAAGGTTGGTTATTCTTGCACTCACTTGTTCTATTAAGAAGAATTTCTTTGATACTATATTTCTTTTGCACCAAGTGTACTTAAGCTTAAGCCCTATAAATGCCACCTAGGAAGGAGCTTTGTGGTGAAACCGATTATCTTAAGAGGGGTCTACATGAAGACTTATTACAAATTTTTCCTAGCTCAATAGTAAATTTGGAAAAGGTCAAACAACTAACACCAAAGGAGCCTAGGGTAAAAGTAGCTGATGGATTGTATGATACAGGAAATTATATCAGGGATGCTAAATTTGGTTTTCTTAATGCAAGTGGCACTTCTGACTTCACTGGGTTGACATTATTTACAGTAGGATTCAGCTAGAGAAATACCCTTGTTCCCACCTATAATATATGGGAAAATGACCTAGGCAAGCTTGTGGTACCCGATGTTTTCTTAGATGCAGACCTGATGATTGAAGTTGCAAAAAACTATGACCCTATTACTAAAGAGATTAGGGGTGTTAGAGGGAAAAAGCTATTAACAATCTCTGCTGAGGAAATTAGGATGGTTTTTAGACTAAGTGACCCCTCACCTAACCTGGAACCGATTGACTTCAAAGAATTAAGTGAAGTATATGATGCACAGAGACATTCCTTAGAATTGGTCCTGTAAAAGACTTTTGCACTCGAATTGGAAAAATGATTGTTATAGGACTAGGTGCACAGGAGCCATTCAAAATAGAATATTTTGATTTACTGGCAAGAGGTGCTTATTGGTCATTATGTCAAGTTTTTGGGGAAGATGCAAATGAGAAAATGCCACAGCACCTAATGTATATGGTAATCCAGATGTTACATCCACATCTGTCAATTACTTTTGATTATGCCCCCTTCATTGATGACTTAATCCATGACAGACTAATGGGGATTCAAAAGGGTAGAGTTGAGAAACCTTTCTGCTGGTACTCTTTTATGATGTATATGTTTCTATTCAAGGGTGCTGATTATTTTGCAAAAGAAATGGAGTTATCCAAAGAAAGAAATGGAGAAGACATGCTTGTTCAACTGTGGAATTCAAATATGACATGGGATAGAAAGGATAGTAGTTTTATATGGTTTAACAAATGTTTTGCAGCAAGATTGAAATTATTCTTTGTTCATAGTAACCCTAGAGTCCCGGGTGCCCTGGCTAAAATTGTTAGACCACAACAATTTGCAAAGGACCTCAACATAGTGCACAATTGGGGTGATTTTATTTTCTATCCCTATTCAAATTTTATTAGATTGTATGGTTTCAGAGGAAATCCTCATATTTTTCCTTTCCAAGTTCCCATCAAGATTGGCATTGCAGAATTCTTCAGACAATTAGGAGATATTGAGAAGAATAATATTGCTAAGGGTAGAGGAACTTTATTCCCAAATATTACCATTGCTCACTAGTTTATAATCACAAAAGGTGGGTGGCTTCATATGCACAAAATCCTAGATCCATATCATTTGACAACCACAACTGCTCGGACAATAGACCCAAAGGGTTTCTATAATGAATTGTTTAGAAAGAGGGTCAGGTGCTCAGCAATAAACCACATTTTCAATTTCCATGAGGACATTATCAAGAATAACCCAGGGTTACAAGACCAAGAAGTCAGAAAGGAAAAGTGGTTGGTATAAAAGAAAAAATTTTATTTTGTCAGACAATTTGATCCCAAATATGACCCCATATGTAGTATAAATCCTATGGGAAAAAGGATAGATACTCTCATGAATTGTTTTCAAGAGATTTTTAAGACTCTAGAAGAGAAGAAGAAAAGGGCCATGGAGGAAAACCCTGAGAAGGATAAATCATTATTGGGAAAGGGTGCATTTGCAAAGATGTTGCCTCTTGGTAAATATATGTTGCAAGAAAGGACTAGTTACGAGGTAATTATCCCTGAATCTAATATCAGGAAACAACAAAAGGAAAGGGAAGATCTCCCTTCTTCATCAAAATAGGTTGGGGTTGAAGAAACTATAGACATACCACATGACTAGCCAAGTGAAGACATTCTTGATTTTTCACCTCTTACTAAGAAACAGAGGATAGAAGAGAGGCCTCATGATCCAGAAGAAGAATACTCTCCTTCACAGTCACCTTTGACTATTAGAGATGATCAGGAAATCATTGAGCAAGTTCAACAAATGGGATCTTAGGGTCAAATATTCATGACTCAGGATGAAATAAATGAAGGGGTTCCAGAGCAACCAAAGGAGCCTGAGCTAGGCTTAACAATGGGGCAAATTGCAAGGACAGAGTTGGACCCTATAGTCAAACAGGCATATGAGGAATTACTGGCTGATGATGCATTTGTGAAAACTCGGGCCTTTTTACAATTTTTATGGAAAATAAACATGGTTAAATTTGAGGAGGGTTGTGAGAAGAAGCACAAGGAGAATCCTGATAAGGATCTTAAAACTATTGAAGATGAAATAAGAAAAGAGATGATAGAGAGTTTTGAAAGGACTACTCCAGAACAGGGGAGCGAATTGGTAAAGAGCACAGGAGTGCTTATCCTCCTGGAATGGGACATAGTTGATGCAATGGTCCTTGATGCAATCAAAAAACAAACTACACCTATTTACAAGACCAAGGAAGAGGCAAAACAAGCGATCAAGGGAGGAACTCACAAGAAAATTTGAGGAAATGATGAGGGCGTATGAAGAATTGAAACAAGGATTGTTTGAAAGAGATAAAATAATTGCAGACTTGAAGAAAAGGTTTGGGGAGGAAAGCTAAATCCAAGCACCACAATAGTTGCAACTTCCCTCTTCTACTATCAGTCCTTCCTCCTCAAGCCCCATTATTGAGTTTCCCATGTCTCCTCTTCCCCCTTCCCTAAGCAGTGAGGATGTAGAACAGAGAGAACAACAAAAATTTGAAAAGAGAATAAAGGATACCATTTAGCATTTTGTTAGGAAGATAATGCCCAAAGAGATTTATAAACATGCAGGGTAGTTATCTAATATTTCGATTTCTTTTAGAAAAGAAGAAGACACTGTGGGAAAATTTTTGGATAAGTGGGTGCCTAGGGAAAATATTTTGAAATCATTGCTTAAATCAATTAAAGATCATAGTATTGTATGCCCCCAATTGGAAAATACATATAAAATTGTCAATTCTCTCCTTGATTTTGAAGTATCTAGGGAAGAAGCAAAGAGAAAAGCAACTCCTTTAAGAGTAAGATACCTACATAATGATTTTCATATATTCCTGGGTCTTGTTGAAGAAGATGGAACCATAAAAGAGAGGGAAAAGTGGTTGGAACAAATTGAGAATGAAGTGTTAATCAAGATTGATGCTACTATTGGCACTGAAGATACTCTTCCTTTTGTGCAAACAATTGAAATGTTACAAGATGCCAGGGTGCATTTTACTAAGGTGATGACTGAAATTCATCAATTGGTTACTAGCTGGAATAATTTTCTACCAAAGAGGGATGAAATTTTAGCTTTTGATTGGCCTACTGAGGATACTTTTTCAGCCTAGGAAGCATCATCCTTGTTAGAGGATAATAAAGAAGGAGAAACATCATTTGAGGAGGCAATAGATGGCACTACCCCAACTCCTTAAAGAAGCAAGCATGGATATAACATCTGGTAGAAGTTGAACTGCTCTCGGGAGTTGTTGCAAGTTTTTGGTGCTCATCTTAACAATCTATTTTGAAGACTTGTAACAAGAAAGTTTCTATTTTCATTTTTTGTCTTATGCAAGTTCCTTTCTTGTCTCTTCTAAAAAGATCCAAAGCTTGTTTGCAATCCTTATTTTTCTATAAAAGGATTACCAGGATCAGTGTAAAGGACCGAAAACTTAATCATTTGAACTGATAAGATTTCTTGAGTCTGGGATATCATAGACTATTTTTAGGCATTATTTCTATAGAAGAACAATATTTTTTGGTTCAAGTTATTTTTAGAAAGTTACATTGTAAAGCATTTTGTGAGCATGATATGATATAGCATTTGTATGAAATCCAAAATTTATATCTCTCCTTGAGTTTCTCTATTTTGAGTTATGAATTGTTCTAATTCATTGCATGGAAATTCTCTATGTGTATGTTTGTATTTCTCAACTCTGATCTAGGATCAAATTAAATAAGCTTTGAATATAACATAAATTCTTTGAAGTTTTGCTTAAGGATACACCAGTAAGTAGTGTGAATCTAGGGATCCTTTGATAATATCCACCACAGGGTGATTAGTATTTTCAAAGGGTGAAAATCTTTCAAAGTTTAGTATATTTGTTCATGTATAACAATCTTGTAGTGGAGATGTAGCCCAATGGATAAGACACTATCCAGAAGCAGAATTCTTCTCATAGAGATCAATGCATGAAAAGGTTCTTTTGATATTTCCATCTTTAAGCATAAAATTATCGAAATTCTTTGAATCACAGTAATTTGCAGAATAAATTACTGCCTAATGATAGTGAAAATCTATGAATGAATGGTCATCTTAGGTTTCTCTTATCATTTGTCTTTTACATAGCAATCCAGTCGGTAATTAGCAAGATAAGTGTTGTTTTACTGGATTAGGAGCACCCTCCTTGGTTTTGCAGAGCCAGAAGTGCAGAGGGCAATTTTTCCCTATAGTTGTTCCAATCATCTCTGAAGCAAAATATTTGGATTTAACCAATCCTCAAGATCTGTAGATGTATTGGTTGCCTGTTAGAGCATAAACTCCCATTTTGGGAAACCAACATAGTGCTTCCAACTCTTGAAGGTCTCACTCTTCTTTTTCAAGATCTTTCATCTCTTTCTCATATCTTGGCCATTTATTTGAGGAACCTTCTCTTGAATCACATATTTTATTGTCCTTTCCAAAAACAATAGCTTTGAGTTTTTTTTCCACCTTAGGAAATGAACCACCAAATTCACTCATCTTTAAAGTAATCTTATCGATTATCTTGTTTCTTGTCACATCTATCACTGTTTTAATCTCCTCAATAGATGTAACTTTGTGCTTGTATGCAATAGGAAAGGATCCCAACACCTTAGAAGTAATATCCTCTTCTTCTAAAGTACCTATAATAGATTTGATAGCACACACCATCTCATTCACTCTATACATGAAAGAGGCAATATTATCATGTTCACTCATCTTCAAGGCTTAATACTTTCCCTTTAAACTCCACAATTAGGCAACCTTCACTACCTTATCTCCTTCATACAAGTTTTGCAACATCTCCCAAGTCTCATTAGCCATCTCCAATTCCATGAAATTTGTCATGTCAACATTGGTCAAGGAACTCAACAAAGATTCATTTTCGCTGCTATTTTCTAAATGGAATCCCTGATCTCATCTATAATAATAGGGTTTTCAGGAGTAGTATAGGTTGACTTAGTAATCTTACAATAATCTTCATCAATGCATCTGAGATGAACTATCATGCAAATTTTCCATAAGATGTAGTTAGAACCATCAAATCTTGGACTATCCTTTTTATAAGTTTCCATCTTGGATCACCCCGAGTAGTTAAGCTCTTCTAGAGGAACCTTTCTCTAATACCAATTGATGGAAACATGGTAGCAAAAAAATGAGAGGGGGGGTGAATTAGTTGTCCCAAAACTTAAACCTTTAAACCCTTTTTTTTTATCTAATAAGTTTAGATTTCATGCACAAATTAAAAGCACATTCGCAACACATAACACCAATATTTTTAGAGAGGAAACCATGTTATGGGAAAAACCTCGGTGGGGCTAAAACCCACAATATGACTATACCTTATTAGAAGTATAAAATATTACAGATGTAGAATGAACATGCATTCGGAAACACTTCCTAGAGCTCACTGCTCAAATACAAAAGGACTACAACCCTATGGAAGGCTCACTACCTTAAAAGATCACTAGAATGATCTATCAGACTACAATCTAGAGTTTTTAAACTATATAATTTTATCTACCATATGCCTAGGTCAGTTCCAATGAGGTATAATTCAAATATCTATCTAGACCTTCTCTACCTCCTACAGATGAATGATTCCACCCTTGAAAGATATGACACACTTTCTTCCTAAGCAGACACACACATAATACAAAATATTTCCCTAAATATATATAATTTATCAACCTTGAAAAATAAATTATGTCGGCTCAATCCTACTTCAAAATTCAATTCTTCACACCACAAATAATATACCAAATCAATGTATGTTGGCCAAAACATATCAAATACCCTTATCATTAACCTCAAGAACTTAACACATCCATAAATTATGCCTCAAACATCCACAACATGTTTTATAGATCAAGCCATCCAAGAACATAAATAAAACCACTACTGACTAAAAAATACTCCAAATCATATCACCATAATCAATGTGGACTGCAATAGGAACACAACCCAAGAACATCCATAGGCATCATGAATAACACATAGACATCCAAAGCCACCCAAATCATCAAATTCACTAGCATCTCTCATGTCGAACCTCAAGAACACTATTAGCATCCATTGATACACCTAAAAATTACCTTGCAAACCTATGGACCATGATCCATTTGAATAAAGGACACATCATAATGTCCCAATCACATCCTACACATCCATAAATCACAATCTCACCATGTGAAGTAATACTTCACCATAATTTGGTAACACTGGAAAATAGTGTAAGAACCAGTCACTATACTTGACCTTATAGCACATCCAAAACATCATTTGGACCTCTATAAATTGACAAGAATCAACTAAAAAATATCCCCAAAACCTTTCTTATATCCACAACCATTGATCTTTAATAACCATAACACACCATCACATTGAGCATACTGCACCATTGTCAAATAGATAAGTTGACATCCAACAATCATCTCTGCTAATATGTTGACATTAATGAAAATGCATTCAACTTTCCAAAAATTTCATGTGGATGGAATGTGGGTGCTCTCAATTTTGTATCACAAAGCACAAGAGGCTATAGAGAATGGAGATGGTTGATTGATCAAGTGTGATGGTGGATGTAGCAAAGCTATGACAATATGATGTTAATATGGACACTAATGCACTCTCAAAGATAGCAAGGGCACAATATAGCTCAAGACCATAATATACTAAGGTATCCAAGGTTTCTTAGGATCACCCTTCAAAATGAGGAGAAAATGTGTTTTATAGAAACATCATGAAAATCAACGGTTGAGATTAAGAGATGCTAGGAGATTTCTTAAGGTACAAGATTAGGTAGAATTTTCATAGAAGTGATGATATTGAGAGGAAAAAGGAAATGAGTGCCTAGGATTGAGTAGTAGGTAAGAGAGGTGTTGACTTTTGATCATAGGATTTTGATGAAGAGACATACAATAAATGATGCAAGTTCAAGATTAAGGAGTTGATCAATGTGAATGGAGGTGATTAGTGGAAATTAAAAGAAGAGGATTAATGAATTTATAAAATAAACAAAGGTGTTTATTCTATAAATAGGAGAAAAGGATATGGTAAGTGAATAGATTAAATAAATAAGAACTTATTTAATTTTTAAATAGAAAAATCTAATGAATTATTAGATAAATAATAAATATTTATTTAAATAATAGTAGAAGAGGCTAATGAATTAATTCAACAAATAATAATATGCATTGAATTAATAGATAAGTTGTGTTCATTTCATGAGGACATTTTAGGTGTCTACACATATCTCATATTATATACATGTTAAACTTCTCAAAGTAAAAAGAAACTTATGATTGAAAAGGTGAAATAAAAATATTAAATTATTTAGTATAGTTTTAATTATAATAATTTCCTTATAGAATCTTTTCTCAAACACTAAAAATAAATACTAGGGATACAAATTATGACTTTTTAGTTGTGGCATCTTATCATATCTTGTCCATATGGATTTTGGGGCATATCACATGGGCACATGGTGTATGCATGAGCTAAGTACTCTGTGTACCTATGATGTGAGTATGAGCTACCTTGTTCTAGTTTAGACCATTTGTTTCTAGTGGTGTGGAGGTGGTAGAAGTTAGGATAACTAAATAAAATGTTTAACAAGTTATAAAAATGTCATTAATATCCATATGTTATTTTTTGTAAGGCTTACCTTGGTTATGGATACTAAAATGGGGTGTTTGTCTTTTCAACATAACTAATAATTAATACAAAATGATGAAACCTAAAATGTAATGTGGGATGCATTGGTATTTTCTCTTTCTAGTTAGGATATTAAGGGTAAGTCTTGGTGAACCAAGTAATGGGATGATGCATTCAGTAAGGTTGAATCTGCTTCCTATTGTCAATTGATAATTATGTGTGAATTAATCACTATGTGTACATGTGTACTAATAGCCTCATTTGTTATGTATTGTTATATTTATGTCCTCATTAGTGATCACAACATGTAGTATGGAGTTCTTATCTTGTCATCATAGATAAAATGAACTACAAAGATGTGTTGCAAATATATCATGTTGGTTTTCATTGATGTCAAACTTGTTGGAAGGATGAAGTATTATGCAAGGTGGAAGGATGAAGCATTGATATAAAACTTGTTGGAAAAAGGATGAAGTATTAGTGACAAACATGATAGAACTTTGGTTTTGCTAGCCCCATATGTATACAAACTAGTTCAAAAGGTATGGATAGTAGGAATTGTGGTGGAAGTCTCTTTTGTGGATATAACTCAAAATATCTTATATACTTGTAGTTTCCTTGATCCCAAAGATGTTTATATGTACAATATTTTAGTTGTGTTCCAGATGCTAGTGCAGTGGTGATGGAATCTCTATTTATATATAGAGATGATTTGTTGAGTTCCTTATGATATCGTGTGTACCAATGTAAATTGTAAGCACCTTATAGGTATGTATAATTTCATGATATTTTAGCACCTGTCTTATTGTGCTTCCATTTCATCATGAATAATGAGACTTCATGTTGCACTTAGTGAGCACCTAAATTCAAATATGAGTCCTGTATCAATTCAATTTTACCAAAAATTAATGCAATCCCTTATTTCTAGTTGTGCTCCTTTATTATTTCTCCAATTCAATCATTTATTAGCAAACATGGGCCCTATGTTATCATTTTAGGGCCTTTGTGATTCTTCATGACCTCAAAATCAGTTGTTCCTTGTAATATTACATCCACTTGTTATATGAGACCCATGATTTCAATTTGATCTCTGATTGGTGGGAACTAAACATCCTAGGTGATTTATACACCAAAGTTTGGGCCCAAATTCAAATCAAGGACATGTTGCAATGTTTTAGTGAGATATTAGAACCCATGTTGGCCCCCTTCAAATTTTGAATCCTGTAATATTGTGAGAGGTATATAAGCACCATATATCTCATCATTTTTGCATCCACATCCATTTTCAAGCATACACAATCAATTTTTTGTATTCTAGCCTTCTCGAGAAAAAGATCTCAAGCATTCAATGTATCTTCAAGGCAACCTTCTCCATGAATCAAGATTATTTCCATCATTTAAGGCCAAATAAAGGAGTCCACCATCAAGGAATAATTCTACACACATTCAACCTTCCACATTGAATTCTTCAACCCTTCAAGTCATCACTCTTTCCATCCTATCAAGCATTGTAGAAAACTACAACATCCATTGAAAAAGGTTTTATCTTTCATGATTTCCTTTTGGGTTTTGTGTTACATTAAAGCTATTGCATCAACATATTTTATCACATTAAAAGAATCATTTGCATTTCCAGGTAAGTGCACAAAGATGGGGGACCAAAAAGGGGGTATAAGATGCCACTTTTTTTTTTTCTAAAATCAACAAAGTATGAGCTTCGACGAGAAATTGAAGATAGTCAGACTAAAATTTTCAAGATGAAACAAGAACAAGATTTGTATTACTCAAAATCTAGTTTCTAAACTAGTAATTTATTTTGAGAATGGTGAAGATTAAGGCCCTCAAAAAGAGGGAGCACAAAAAGTGGTCCTATTTTTTGTGAAAAAAACATAACATAGAATCTTATGTGCTCTCCCTAAAATGTTAACTTTATTTTTGAATTTTTTTAATCACTCTAGTGAAAAATTATCTAACACCACATAGTTTATCCCAAATTTTTTTACTAATAGTTTTATGAATGTATGAAATTTTATGAATTTCTGAAGTGCACACATCTTGAAAATGCAAAATTTGTGTGTGCTCCCCCTAGAAATCATTGAAAAATAATAATAAATCAAAACCTCTTTTTTTCAAAGTGTGTAGGATGGAGTCTAGTTTCTAAAAAGGTAACTTGTTGTAAAATTCGATGAATGAACCAAAATCTAAGCCCAAAATTCTACATGTTGGTTTTTTTAAAAAATCAAACATACGTACAAACAAAATTAGAGATGAAAAGATTAACATAATCAGAATTAAAAATAAATTCTATGGTTAGATAGATAATAGAGAGATCTACATATCATGTCATCTGATTTTATTGTTATAAAACCATGAGTAAACCTGATAAGGAAAACACAAAAAAAGATGTGAATTTTGTATATGTTTGCTAGAAAACACATCTCAAACCAATTTGAATCTTCCAAGACTTTGGATTGGATCTCCAAGGAAAATACAAGCCTTAGGCTTGGTGAATTTTAATGCATTTAAAAGCATGTACTCACAATAGTGTGTATGTAATATTCAAGTTTATGGTTGGTTTACATAACATGTACGTGTTATGTAACAATAGGAAAATGCTTAAGGGAGGGAGAGAGAAAGAGTGAGAAGGTGGAAGGGGGTGAGAGAGGAAGAGATAGATAGTGAGAGAGTGAGAAGGGTATGGTAGAGAGAGAGAGAGATTGTAAATGGTTTGTGTTACAAAACTGTAAGAATTTGTTACACCTTTGATAATGATATTATTGTGTCAAGTTAGGTTGGAATGCATTGCATGACCCTTACACAATTTAGAATCCTTGGGAATTCATAGAATATAGAAGATTTATTTTCATCTACTATATGCCTAGTGCACTTATTGTTTCATAAAGGGTCATAGGTGGTCCTAGGATCCCTTAGGTCCCATTACAACCCATTAGGACACCTTAGGACCCATTAGGACCCCTTACAACACATAAGTATATTAAATAGATGTAGCTAAAATCTCATGTTCATCAATAATATACCTTTCACCATGGAGTAATATACCATGCAATTCCTTAATAGTTTCATTCTTAACATAATTCATAACTAGATTTTGCCATAGCTAGTTTTCTCCTTGATCGTTGTAATACCTTCTCCTCAACTGAACATTTTTTATCAACATGTGTTCTAATGTGTCTTAATGGGTCCTAATGCATCATAAGGTTTCATAATGGGTCTTAAGGGTCCATAGGACTAGTTAGGATCTATTATGATCCCTTCTGGTACATTAGGACCACTCATTATCCATTAGTGTATCCTATAATGGTTAATGTGTTCTAATGGGTCCTAATGTGTCCTAATGGATCCTAGTATGTCATAAGGGTCATAATCGGTCATAGGTGGTACTAGGACCCCTTAGGACCCATTATGACCCATTAAAACACATTAGGACCCATTAGGATCCCTTACCACACATTATTATATTGGGGTGTAGCTACAATTGCATATTCATCAAGATTATTCCTTGCACCATGGAGTAATATAGATCATACATTTCCATAATGGGTCCTAAGGGTTCCTAGGACCTCCTATGACCCCTTATGATACATTAGGATCACTTAGAACCCATTAGTGTGTTGTATGAAAGTTAACGTGTTCTAAGGGGTCCTAATTGGTTATAATGTGCCCTAATGGGTTCTAATATGTCATAAGGGGTCATAATTAGTCATAGGTGGTCTTAGGACCCATTACAACCAATTAGGATACATTAGGACCCATTAGGAAACCTTAGGACACTTATCTCATGATTGCCAATAATTATGATATTGAGCACCCTTAGGACCATTTAAGATCTCTAAGAATACATTTTAGGGGTTATAAGGGGTCCTTAGACACATTAATCCCCTTAATATCCCTTACAACCCTTTAGAACCCATAAGAATACATATTTGGGGTCCTAAGGGGTAATAAGGGGTCACAATGTGTCATAGGACCCCTTAATACCCCTTACAACTCCTAAGAATACAACTTAGGGGTAATAAGGGCTAATAAGGTTTCCTAGGACCCCTTAAGAGCCCTTACGACAAATTAGAACCCATAATAATATGTCTTAGGGGCCCTAAGGGGTTGTAAGTAGTCATAAGGTGTCCTAGAACCCCTTAGGAACCCTTATGACCCTTGAGGATCCCTAAGAATACATCTTAGGGGTCATAAGGTGACATAAGACCCCTTAATACCCCTTACAACCCTTTAAGATCCCTAAGAATACAACTTAGGATTCCTAAGTGTTACTCCTATTTGAGCATTAAAGGATTCTCATTAGTGTCAATAAGTTATTCAGTCAGTAAAGGAGACAAATAGGATAGTCGATCAATCATATAGATCCTACATGTTGAGAAAATACAAGGCATATCTCTAAGTTAACTGAACAAGGGTTTGATCGAGTGAGTACTCTCACCAAGCGATAGACATTTACCACGTACCACGCATAGTGATCATCGGGCATTCATATGAACTGAGCACTACTTAATTATCAAATGAAGAATGTAGTGATAACCAAATAAAGTGGGAAAAAACATAGTAATTTGAAATGGCACAAACATCTATGCAAACAGTTCACACTGACCAAAACATGGTTTACCAAGATCGAGGTAGAATTAAATATGGATGTAATCATTAATTTGCTGATGATTCCTATGTAATGTTAGATCTAGGTTATTTTATTACACCGTTGATCTTAGGTTTTCTAAGATGTTGTAAACCCTAATTAGGTCAAGATAGTTTGATATAAAAATTTTAAAGATGTCATTATGAATAAGTATCATGAAGGAGTAGCTGCACTAAGGACATCAGGGGATCAGATAAAGGGTTTTTGATAGAAGGTTTATGAAATAAGCATTCAGTTTTTCAGAACACAGACAAGGCTACCAATCAAGTAGATTAGGACACATACATCACAATAAAGTGATATCTATTTGATAATTTATAGATCTGAATCAGGAAAGATAGAGTTGTTATTTACAAATACATTTACTATTACCTTTTAACCATTGTAGCAGAATTGAAATCTCTTAACATAGTGGACTTAACCATTCTTATGTAAATCTCTTAACTGAGTACACACATGTATTGTGTTGTTAAAATCCTTTAACCAGATAGATCTAGTCGATATAATTGTTACTCCTAATAGGGTAAGATCATCAGAAGTGATCACAATTTGTAGCCTTAATTGGCATACTTTGTTACTGCAGTAGTGAAGATTTGTGGGTGTCATCCCCACCGCATTTTTTACCTTCTTACAAGGGTTTCTACGACCAAAATATATATGTTATGTGTATGGATTTTCATGAATGATTTATTGTTTAGATTACATAGAAGTTATATTTGAATGTATATTTTAGACAATGGAATTAGTCGGTTAAAAGATATCTATATCTACAAAGTTGTTAGTCTTGAAAAGTTTTGAAGGTACTGATTCACCACTCCCCTCTCAGTACTTATATTTCCATAATCCCATCAATGATCAACTTGCAACTCTAACCAAACATATCAATGCCCCCAATATAGATGCTAAGAAAAGAATGGAGGAGCAGACATAAGAAAAGATTCAATCAAAATTAGCTGAGAAAATGAGTCAGGAAGTCGCAATTAATAAGGTCAAGTTGTCAGAGGTTATTACCAAGATTGAAACTATCATTCAGAAAATAATTCAAATTATGTTTAAGTTATACACTGTGGACCAATTTACTACCAAGATTAGTGAAAAGCTCAAGAAACTTGATGAAGAGATTAAGGTCAGTGCAAATAATTCTCTAACCAAGCCAAATACTTTTCATAAGCATATTTTAAAGGTTCAAGAACTTCAAGGGTTGAGAATTGATTTGAGGAAGCAAGAAGATACCATAAGTGGTCAAATCACTGAGCTTCAGGCTAAGTTGCTTCCACATTTGAAGATCATGGAGTGTCATGTTAATAAGGCAAAAAATTTATTTGCAACCCCCAAAATCTTTGTGCTAGAAATTTTTTTTGACATGCATGCACAATTCGGTTTAGATCACATTACTCTTGAGAACCTAAAAGAGGAATGGGAAAATCTCTTGGATTCACTCAAGAAGATCTATCAACATATTTTTCATAATTTTTAACTACATTATTTTTTGTTTGGCATTACTTTTAAAAAGGGGGAAAGTCTATGTATATATATGCCAGTATGTACTTCACATCGAGAGCATGCACAAAAGGGGAGTTAGTAAGTGAGTTAGTAAGATAGTATATTTTTGGAGTCTATATATATTTGTTTTGGCAGTTGGTACATATATATAAGGTTTTAATACTAATGCCAAAGGGGGAGAATGTTACTCCTATTTGAGAATTAAAGGATTGTCATTAGTATCAATCAATTATTCAATCGGTAAAGGAGACAAATAGGATAGTCGGTCAACCATATAAAGCCTACACATCGAGCAAAGACAAAATAGATCTCTAAGTTAATCGAACAAGGTTTTAATCAAGTACTCTCACTGAGCAATAGATAATTACTGAGTATTGATCATAGTGATCACCAAGCATTCATATGAACCAGGCACTAGTTAATTACTGAATGAAGAATGCAGTGATTACCGAGTAAAGCAAGAAATGACATAGTAATCTAAAATGGCACAAACATCTATGCAAATGGTTCACACCGAGCATAAATGGTTTACCAAGATCAAGGTAGAATAAAATATGGATGTAATCATTAATTTGTTGATGATTCCTATGTAATGTTAGATATAGGTTATTTTGTTACACCGTTGATCTTAGGTTTTCTAAGATATTGTAAACCCTAATTAGGTCAAGATAGTTTGATATAAAATTTGTAAAGATGTCATTATGAATAAGTATCATGAAGGAGCAACCACACTAAGGACATCAGGAGATCAGACAAAGTGTTTTTGACAGAAGGTTTATGAAAGAAGCATTTAGTTTTTCAGAACACAAACAAGGATACTGAGCAGATTAGAAGGAAAAATACATCACAAGAAGGTGATATCTATTTGATAATTTACATATCTAAATTAGGTAAGATAGAGTTTCTATTTATAGAAATATTTATTATTACCTTTTAACCATTATAGCAGAATTGAAATCTCTTAACGTACAGAGTGGAGTTAACCATTCTTATGTAAATCTCTTAACCAAGTACACACATGTATTATGTTGTTAAAATAATTTAACCAAGTAGATCTAGTCGATCTAATTGTTACTCCTAATAGGGTAAGATCATTTGAAGTGATCACAATTTGTAGCCTTAACTGGCATACTTTGTTACTATAGTAGTGAAGATTTGTGGGTGTCATCCCCACATCAATTTTTACCTTCTTAAATGGCTTTCTACAATACCAAAATATCTATGTTATGTGTATGGATTTTCATTAATGATTTATTGTTTAGATTACATATAATTTACATTTATGTTATATTTGAATGTATGTTTCAGACAATGGAATCAGTTAGTTAAATGATATCTATATCTACAAAAAATTTAGTCTTAAATTTTTTTGAAGGTACTGATTCACCCCTCCCCTCTTAGTACTTATCTTTCCATAATTCCAACACTAAGGGGTCATAAGGGTCCATACGTTATCCATAAAGTGTCCTAGAACATCTAAGAATATATCTTAGGGTTACTAAGGGGTTGTAAGGAGTCACAAGGTGTCCTAGGACCCCGTAGGAACCATTAAAACCCTTGAGGACCACTAAGAATATATCATAAGGGTCCTAAGAGGTCATAAGGTGTCATAAGACCCCTTAATACCCCTTACAACCCTTTAGGACCCCTAATAATAAAACTTAGGGGTCCTAAGGGGTTGCAAGGGTTCATATGGTGTCATAAGACCCCTTAAGAGCCCTTACAACCCATTATGACCCCTAAGAATAAATATTATGGTCTCTAAGGGGTTACAAGAATTCATAAGGTGTCTTATGACCCACTAGGAACCCTTATAACCCTTTAGGACCCCTAAGAATACATTGTAGGGGTCATAATGGGTCATAAGGTGTCATAGGACCCCTTAATACCACTTACAGCCCTTTAGGACACCTAAGAATAAAAATTATGGGTTGAAACATGTCTTAATGGGTCATAAGGTTTCCTAGGACCCCTTAAGATCCCTTATGACCTATTAAGACTCATAATATTACATCTTAGGGGTCCTAAGGGGTTGTAATGAGTCATACAATGTCCTAGGACCCCTTAGGAATGCTTATGACCCTTTAGGACTTTTGAGAATACATCTTAGGGGTTCTAAGTGGTCATAAGGTGTCATAAGACCCCTTAATACCCTTGACAACCCCTAAGAATACAACTTATGGGTCTTAAGAGGTTATAAGGGGTCATAAGATGTCCTAGGACCCCTTAAGAGACTGTATGACCCATTAGTAACCCTAAAAATATATCTTAGGAGCCCTAAGGGGTAGTAGGGAGTCGTAAGGTGTTCTAGGACCCCTTAGAAACATTTATGACCCTTGAGGACCCCTAAGAATACATCTTAGGGGTTCTAAGGGTTCATAAGGTGTCATAGGACCCCTTAATATCCCTTACGACCCAAAAAAATACAACTTTGGGATCCTAAGGGGTTGTAAGGGGTCATAAGGTGTCTTAGGACCCCTTAAGAGCCTTTACAACCCATTAGGACCCTTAGGAATTGTATCATCTTAAAATGGAAGTGCTTCCATTTTGATAGGTTTAGCACCCTCTTTTAGTACATTTATCATGATAGACTTGCATTTAGGATGCATTCTGCACTTAATTTCTCCATTCTAGGTGAAATTAGGGTTAGGATCCTGAGGATTCTCCTTAATTTCCCTCTTCCATGGATTTATTTTCTAGGTAGGACTTATAAATAGGTCCTCTTGGTCTTCATCACAATCATCATAGGATTTTATGCCTCTCCCTGGCATTCTGTCCCATCCTGGCATCATTTCCAGGTCTTTGAGCATCCCCGAGACCTCATGACCTGATTCTGGCTAGATCTGGGCCCACTACGTCAAGGTTGAGGTCAACCCTGACCTAGGTCAGAGATGAGGTCATCTTTGACCTCCTCTAAAATCTGTGCCCCTTTTTCAAATTCGGTCCCAATGGGCCCCGAAATCAATGTCGGGCCCTCAGATCCGAGTGTGAAAAGGTTTTAATTTGAAATTCATTTAATTATTTTCCCTCTTTAGTTGGTTATTGTGATTTGACCTTAATTCAAGGTGAAATTTGAATTATGGGTCCTCGCATTGCTCTAGGAGCCTCACCTTGAAACCTTTATATAAAGACTCTCATTTGCATTCATTTTCACCAAGCAATTTCATGATTAAGTTCTCTCAAGGAGAAAAATTCATGTACAAGAAGATTCAAGCAAGCAAGGAATGGTGAAGATGCAAGATTGCAAGAGGATGATATAAAAGATCAAGCCATTGTTGACATCGAGCATCTTTGTGAACACATACTTGGAGCAAGAGAGATCCTTTCTTCCTTGATCCACCATTACCAACTTTCAAGCATTCAAAGATACAATCATGGAGTAGCAATTACGGATTATGATTTTGGTAGAAGTACTTTAAGCCTTGGGGGCTTGGTATGCTTTTCTATCTCATTCAAATCTATGCATTGTTGTTTCATACATACTCATGCTAGGGTTTTGATCTAGAGGATTAGATCTTGGCATTACACTTTCAATACATACACACACATTCTATTTCAATTGGCTATTTGTGGAGGTGGAGATCACCAAAATGGGGGTTTGACTAAGGCAAAACCATTTAAAGCCACCCCCAAAACTCCCTTTTTTAGATATCTATAGTCGTTGTTTTGGGAATTAGAAGACAGATCTAAGTACCCTTTTCACCAAACTTTTGAGATCTGCGAACAAGGTCAAAATCGACCTTCAGAATAAAAATGTAGCCTTTGACCTTTTATGAGCGTCAAAGACTGCCCGTTGTCAGAAAGAAGAAATTTTTTTGGGTTTTCTCTGTCACGACTTCCTAGTCCCAGATCTGGTTGTAGAATCTTCTGAAACCCCACACAAGCTTCAGAAAATAGGTATTTCTAAATCCATTTCATGATGAGGTGTGTATCTTGACCTAATTAATTTTCAAGTATTTCTAGATTTACTTATGCTATTCCAATTCAAAACAACAATTACAAATGAATAGGGTTGAATGTTAGGTGCATTGTTAAGGCTCCATTTTTAGCCTATTCATTTTGGTGAAACTATTTACGACAACTCTTTCTTTTATGGTGTTAGATTTAAATCTTGCATGCTTATAAGATTAGATTTCTTGCATTTATATCTCAAAAATACAAAAAAATTGCAAAATTTCTTTAAAAATAAAAAAATATTTACATTTTCATGCTTTTAGTATTTTCTTTGTATTCAACATGTATGATTCTTGTTTTGAGTACTTTGATGAGGCTTTTATTGTACAAGAGGATAGATTACCTAATGAGGTACATGTTAGTGAGGATGAAAATGGTTCGAATATGATCTCCATGGATCCTATTCCTATTTCACTCTCCTCCACAACCTCTCCAATTGACCTTTACCATAGGGTGTGTGCATGGTTACCTTCATGTCCCACTATTTGTAATATCAATAAACCTAAAATGATATATCCTACACCTTTGATGATGGTAAAAGGATGTCCCCATATAACAATTAAGGGTAAACCTAGAGATCCTTTGGATTTCTTTGATAACACAGATTCCATTTCACATGCTTATCGCAAACGGAATAACCCTCAGCCTATTGTTCCATTTTCTTTACCTCCTCAAACTATGCTTCCTCAAGCACCTAGGTATCCATCTACCTTTAAGGAGTATAACTTAGTTGACCAATTACATGCTACTCCTGGTAAGATATCTTTATGGGAATTACTTCAAACTTCCCCGACATATCATGAGGCATTGCAAAAAGCCTTATCTACTCTTCCTGATCTGCCTCCTAACCAAGAGAATATTCATTCTATTTTAGATTGTATGCATACTATGCCTTTTGTACCTCCTATTGTGTTTTTTGATAATGATTTACCCTCCCTAGAGGTGCAAAATCAATATGATGCTCTTGTGGTGGTTGTCTCTATTAATCAGAGCATCATTCAAAGAACCTTAATTGATAATGGATCTGGGCTTAATGTTTGTAGCATGGATGTTCTCAAGGAAATTAAGGCTTATCTTACTACTATTCAACCTGATAATATTCCTATACGTGGATTTGACAATATTGTGAAAAGAAGTTTGGGCATTATTACCTTACCTATTAAAGTTGGTCCAGTTATCTTAAATACTATGCTTGGACCTCTCAATTATAACCTTCTTTTAGGAAGACCTTGGTTACATACTATGCATGCGGTTCCTTCTACTCTTCATCACAAGGTTAGGTTCATCTATAACAACTTAATGTATACATTACATGCAGATGATGCCCCGAATCCTTTCTTGAATGTAGAATATGCCAAAATCTCTGAACCTCTTTAACCTAGTAAAGAGATTGAAAAACAACCAAAGATACAACAACCTAAGATTCAACAACATGAAGCTCCATCTTCTTCTTCTTTGACTGAGGATGATTGGGGGACATTGGATTTTAATCCTACATTTATTAGAGAATACAGGGTCTCTGATTTGGAATTTATGAAGCAACAAAATGAATTTGAGAAAAAAAAAATTATTTCTTCTTCGCTTTCTGAAGAACTAAAAATTAATTTTGTTGTCGCTTCAATTAATGAAAGAATTGAAACTATAAAGCCTGATTGTTATGACATTGTGACATATGCCACTCCTTGGACTCCTTCCGATATGACTGATTGATATGGTCCTGGTTATCATTTTCTTAAGAAATTGGGATTTAATTGGAAAGGATGTGGTAAATATGAACAAGGTATACAAGTACCTTTGGATAATGAAGTTTATGATCATACATATGGATTAGGATTCAATCCTTATAGACAACCATCTTCTTTTCCTCTTAATGTTAATTATATTTGTAGTGGACAGTTGAAGTTGGTTAACCCATTTCTTATTAACCTTAATCAACAACCCTCTTTGGATATTTTTCCTAAAGATGAAGCCTTAATGGAATTTTTAGGGGTTTATGAGGATCTACCTAAGTTTCATCACTAACAAGGAAAGCCTTATTATTTAAAAACCAATGCTTATTTTGGAGAACATGAGGAACATGATATTCTTCCTTTACCGATGGATCCTCCGATAAGAAGTGATTTTTTAGTTACAGAAACTATTGATATTCAAGTGGATAAAAACAACTCTGAAAGGATGATAAAGATTGGGAAATGTTTGAATCAAGATGAACGTGATTAGTTGGTTTCCCTTTTTCTTGAATTTAAGGACATCTTTGCTTGGACATATTCAGATATGTCGGGTATAGATTTTAAGATTGTTACTCATAACATCATTTTAAAACCAAATATGAAACCTGTGAAACAAAAAAATTGAAAGATGAATCCATGAATCGCCTTATTAGTCAAAGGTGAAATTGAAAAATTATTGGATTCTAGATTTATCAGTTCTATTGATTACTCAGATTGGATTTCAAACATTGTGCTTGTGTCAAAAGGAGAAAATAAGATAAGGATGTGTACTGATTTTGGAGATTTAAATAAGGCATCCTTGAAAGATGATTTCCTTATGGATGGTTTTTCAGGATATAATCAAATTTTTATCCCTCCTGAAGATCAATTTAAAATTGCATTTATAACACCTTGGGGAACCTTTTGTTGGTTCATAATGCCTTTTGGATTAAAAAATGCAAGAGTGACTTATCAACAAGCTATGACTTTGATTTTTCATGATTACATTCATAAGATTCTTGAAGATTATGTGGATGATATGTTAGCAAAATCTACACAAAGAGAAGATCACGTTACTATTTTATGATAGATATTTGAAAGGATTAGAAGTTACAACATGAGATTGAATCCTAAGAAATGTGTATTTGGAGTTGATTCCAGAAAATTATTAGGATTTATAATGTCTAAGTGGGGCATCGAAGTAGATACTAAAAAGATTGAAGCTATTGTTAATATGCCTCCTCCTAAGAATATTTCTCAGTTACGAAGTTTACAAGGAAAAATACAAGCTATTTGTCACTTCATTTCTAATTTAGTAGACCGAACTATCCCTTTTACTTCCTTGCTTAGCAAGGATACTACTTTCTCTTGGATTGATGAGTGTAAACAAATTTTTGAGAAATTTAAGGAGTATCTTGCGAATCCTCCTATCTTGTAGGCTACTAATTTTGATAAACCATTTCATTTATACACTTCAGCGATTCCATGGGTTGTGAGTGTGTTGTTAGCTCAAATTGATGATGATGGTAAAGAAAGACATGTGTATTACATTAGTCAGACTTTACTTGATTATGAAACAAGATATATAGATTTGGAAAGACAATGTCTAGCTATAGTTTATGCATGTCAGAAACTCAAACATTATCTTATAAATGCTGAAGTTAATGTGATTGTCAAATTTGATCCTTTGAAACATCTTTTCTCGCAAACTGATCTCTCTGGCCAGTTGGCAAAATGGGTAATGTTGCTTACCAAGTTTGATCTTAATTTTATTTCTCAAAAATCTATTAAGGGACAAGCGTTAACAGATTATCTAGCTGAAGCCCCTTGTCCTCACTGAGATAAATATTCTACTTCAATAGAATTTACTGATGATAATATCCTAGCTATTCAACACGATGATATTTGGGAATTATATTTTGATGGGTCTAAGTGTAAGATAGGTTCTGGTGTAGGTATCATCTTGATTCCGCCTACAAAAAAACCCATCCCTTTATCATATAAATTAACCTTTCCCTGTACTAATAACATTATAGAGTATGAAGCTCTTATAGCTGGATTACGAGTAGCTTCATCCCTCAATATCAAACATTTACAAATATATGGAGATTCACAACTAATTGTTGAATAGATTAAAGGAGGATATCAAACTAAAAATGCTAAAATGACACAATATAGAGATTTAGCTCTTGATGTGCTTTCACAATTCTCCTCTTATATGATGCAGACTTCACCTAGGAAGGATAATCGACATGCAAACACCATGGCAAGTGCAACTTCTTTGGTTTGTCTCGAGAATAATGTTGAAAACGTTCAATTTACTATACAAACTCTTAAATTTCCTACAATTTCTGACAAGATTACCTCTAATTGTTTCAATTTGCATTCAAATGAATGGTATTCACATATTTTTCATTTTTTTGAAGGATGGTACTTTTCTTGAATCAGCAACAAGAAACATGTGTAATCGTATTAGGAAACTTGCAGCACGTTCCATCATTTTAGGAGATACGCTTTACAAATGCTCTTATGAATGATTATTATTAAGATGTCTCAATAGAACTGAAATTCCCGTAGCTTTAGCAAAGGCTCATTTTGATTCATGTGGGGGACATTTTGGTGGAAAATCCCTGGTTAATAAATTGCTTCGAATGGGATATTATTGGCAAACAATGGAACAAGATTCTTTTATGTTTGTTAAGAAATGTCCTCAATGTCAACAACATAGTAATTTGATTCATGCTCCTGGTCGTGAGCTTCGTAATCAAGTTTCTCCATGGCCTTTTAGTGTTTGGGGTTTTGACCTTATTGGAAAAATCTCACCAGTTTCTTCTCAAGGACATACTTACATTCTCATTGCTATAGATTATTTCACGAAGTGGGTTGAAGTTTTCCCTCTTCGTTGAACAACGGCGGATGTTATTTGTGATTTCATCCTTAATAATATCATAACAAGATTTGGTATTCCTTCGACGATAATTTTGGATAATGGAACCTCTCTTAAAAACAAAGAAGTCACAAAATTCTTGGAGAAATATAGGATCCAACATAGATTTTCAACTCCTTACTATCCTCAATCTAATGCATAAGCTAAAGCATCAAATAAAATTATTGAACAAATCTTGAGAAAAATAGTTAGTAAGCATGTGAAAGATTGGCATACTCAACTTACTTATACTTTATGGGCCTATAGGACTAGTGTTCGTACTACCACAGGTACTTCTCCTTATAACCTTGTCTATGGTACTGATGCTATTATGCCTTTGGAATTGGAAATACCTTCTTTAAGTGTTTTGTTTCATGAGATAATTGATAAAGATACTTTTCATGAACAATGTTTACAAGAGCTATAAATTTTGGATGAACAATGAATACATGCATTAGAACATATAAAATCTTATCATAAATCTATTTAGAAATAATACAATCATAAGGTAATTGAACGAACATTTGTGGTTGGTGATTTATTCCTTTATGAGAACCAAAGAAATGTAAATGCTTTACTGGGCGAAAAAGGAAAATTTAGCCCTAATTGGCTTGGACCTTTTGTTGTTACTAAAGACTTTGGGTCAGGTGTTTATAAACTTGCTGATATGGATGGTGTTTCTTTTAAGGAATCCATTAATATTATGCATCTTAAATGTTATTATCCTTAATTTCATTTTTTTCCTATGCATTTATGTATTCCTTATAAAGATTTATTTTATAGGTTATGTAGTTTTAGAAAAATTACATATTGAATATATTTATGAACTTTCTTTCTTTCTTTCTTTCTATTAAGTTTTATATTGATGAAAGCATAGTAATCAAACATAGAACTAATCAGTAGAGAAATTTTTTCATTCATCAAAAAGAGTTTTTCAAGTTTTGATACATATGTGGCCAATGGCCCTATCTATCACTATGTCGCTCTGATGGCCGATGGCTCTTAGATCTCTCTACTCTGTGATGGGAAGATGAAGATTTGTGTGTCCGTGTATGGTTCCTAGATATACTTATACAATGTGAACATCCTCAAAGACTCTGTACCTCTGCCATCAGCTTCTCCTCTCTTTCTCTACACAATCTCAGCTCTCGTTTGATGCATGCAAAGATGTCGGCATGCCTGTTGGTATCTTTGTGACTGATGGAAGACTCTCGCTTGTCGGCTAGTAGTCAGTAGAATATAATTGTATCCTTGAGAATCTCAGATACAAAGCTCCTCCACTCCGCTATGTTAGCTATAGAAAGAAAACTTTTATCAGTCTAGTGACCTATTTATCTCAAATCAAATTACATACTCAATCAAATTTCATGTTTCATACCTGGGTCTCCCTCCTAGATGTCATTGAAATGTCTAGATGGTGGGGGCATGGAGTGACTACTCTTTCCACGCTCGCTATATCTAGGCCTCAATGGTGGTGTCTCTATGTGGGGCCGTGGGGGCCGTTGTGATCTTAGTGGTGATACATGAGTAATGGGTATATCTACACTAGTATCACCAGTTGGGGGCATGTCCTCAGCTCTCTCCTCTATTCTATCTACTCTCTCCTCCTCCATGGGATCTCCCTTAGAGATGTGCTCCTCCTAATCTCTAATATCCTCATCCTCCTCTATGGCACCACTATCTCAGTGTGTCCCCTATATAAAACTTGGATCACCTATAGGATAGTCCTCAAGGAAGATAGGACAGATCCCCTGCAAACTCCAGTACCTAATGTAATCCTGGCTCATGCCTAAATAGGTCACATCTGATGGTACCTCTATGTCCTTTGTCTCCTCTACATCGCTATCCTCTATGTATGCTATCGATGGTTGGCGTATGGCATTAGGTCTCTGATAGTAACTTATCGGATGTACATAGCGAGGTATTTATTTAGAGACTCCCTGTAATAGGTCGAACTGCCTCATCACCTGATCATAATGGTAGGGCATCACTAAATGACTTTGATGACCCTCTAGTAGCTTACGCTGTTGTGAATGTCTCATTTGGAATCATGTATCAGGCCACTCTGTCATCTGGTAGTAGGGTCTCCATATCACATCAATGCTCGCAATGCGATCTAGATGTACTCTCCAGTAGAGCATATCTCCAAACTGCCAAATATCTCTCAAAGGATACACAAAGGCTCTCATTGTGCTTGCATCTACCATCACTAGAACTCCTTGTGGATGTGTACATGTGAAATTCTCAAACATCCAAATGTATAGGAGCATTCATATCGACAAACTCTCCCACTAATACCTCACTAGTTGACCTAGCTCATGGTATCGCTAAGCTAGCATGCTATGACCCCATGAGAATAGGGTCCTCTCTCTCTCCCCATCCTTTGTATGAGATGTGTCAGAGGTGAACAAAATATAGTACCCTTTGATTTGGGTAACACAACCAAGGCTACTATGCAAGCATCACCTTCTGTACTAAAGGTGTAGGGCCTGACAGTATAGACGATAATAGGACATGATCTAACTGGGTCCACATTTGTGGAACCCATCCTATACAATACTCTGTGTCTACACGAATATCCTCATAAGTACGCTATGTTCTAGGTTTGACAGTCTCACCTCGGACTGGAAGTTACATGATCCTGTAGACATCCTCTAATGTCACTGTGATCTCACTAGAGGGAAGATGGAAGGAGCATGTATCCTCATCCCACCTCTCTATCAGAGTCAATAGCATGGCTCGATGTAGTTTGATCTGTAGAAGGACTGATACCCAGTATAGTCCCACATCCTTTAGTAACTACATCTCCTCATCATTAAGCTCAGATAGTCTCTCTTTGACCATGGCTAGAAACTCTCCAAAGGGATGCTCTCAAAAATAGACCAAGTCCTGTAAGCACAAACAAGCATCATATTAGTCATCTACATCATCAAATATGCAAATCTAACTGAACTAGGTTAAAGTCGACCTCAGTTAGGTCAAGGATGACCTTACTAGGTCAATGTCAACTTTTTTGGGTCAGGGTCGACCTTTTTGGGTTAGGGTCAACCTTTTTGGGTCAAGGTTGACCTCATCCCAAAAACTAGAAAAAACCCTCTAGTCAAAGTCGACCTAGATGGGTCAATGTTGACCTAGGTGGGTCAAGGTTGACCTAAGAGGGGTAAAGTTGACCTTTCCTATAAAAAATAGGAATTTGGAAGGTACAAAGGTAGAAAACAGCAAACTCACCTCAGGTAGTGACCATCTGGTAGCCAGGTTGTGTCTCAAAATCTCCAGGCGTGTTGCTCAAAGTTCCTCTCTTCTCAACATCTTACTTCCTTGTTTCGAATCTGAAAATGGTAAGAATGAGTAAGTATTTTTCTCTTTTCCCTATTTATAAGTTCAAATTAGGGTTTCTTTTAGGGTTTCCTTAAGGTAAACTCAGATTTCCCTTATGCATTTAGATAGACATCCACTCTTTTCATCATAACTTGAGTTTGATAACTCTATTTTTAGTGTCGTCAGTGGCATTAGAATCATGATTTAGATACCTAACTCCTTGAACTAGTTTAGGAAGGTTAGGAATCCTTCTAATTGGTTTATGAAATAACTTTTTCAACACACTGCATATCCAGTATATAGAATTTTTCTTATCACCCTATTTCACCCTTTCGATGTAGAAAGCTGAAACGGGGGGGCATAAGGGGCTCTATATACTTCCCAAATTGTCATATACTAAGCCTTAGGTGATTTATGGATTTTCATTAACCTTGTGTGTTACAGGTTCTAACAATTTTCTGGAGGATCTTTACATCAAGGGCTTGACTATATCCTTTTTATTTAATATAATGTTTTCTTACTTTAGCTTGCATATTCACGTAGTGTCATATCTAAGCTAAAGTGGGGGATAAATGTATCATCTTAAAATGGAAGCACTTCCATTTTGATAGTTTTAGCACCCTCTTTTAGTACATTTATCATGATAGACCTGCATTTAGGATGCATTCTGCACTTAATTTCTCCATTCTAGGTGAAATTAGGGTTAGGATCCCAAGGATTATCCTTAATTTCCCTCTTCCATGGCTCTATTTTCTAGGTAGGACTTAGAAATAGGTCCTCCCAGCCTTCATCACAATCATCATAGGATTTTATACCTCTCCCTGGCATTCTGTCCGATCCTAGCATCATTTCTAGGTCTCCGGGCATCCCCGGGAACTCCTAACTTGATTATGGCTAGATCTGGGCCCATTGGGTCAAGGTCAAGGTCGAACCTAACCTAGGTCAGAGTTGAGCTCATCCTTGATAGAGATGAGGTCATCTATGACCTCCTCCAAAATATGTGCCCCTTTTTCAGATTTGGTCCCAACGGGCCGCAAAATCAATGTCGGGCCCTCGGATCCAAGTGTAAAAAGGTTTTAATTTGAAATTCATTTTATTGTTTTCCCTCCTTAGTTGGTTATTGTGATTGAACCTTAATTCAAGGTGAAATTTGAATTATGGGTCCTCACATTGCTCTAGGAGCCTCACCTTGAAACCTCTATATAAAGACTCTCATTTGCATTCATTTTCACCAAGCAATTTCATGATTAAGTGCTCTCAAGGAGACAAATTCATGAACAAGAAGATTCAAGCAAGCAATGAATGGTGAAGATGCAAGATTGCAAGAGGATGATATAGAAGATCAAGCCAGTGTTGACATCAAGCATCTTTGTGAACACATACTTGGAGCAAGAGAGATCCTTTCTTCCTTGATCCGCCATTACCAACTTTCAAGCATTCAAAGATACAATCATGGAGTAGAAATTATGGATTGTGAGTTTGGTAGAAGTACTTTAGCCTTGGGGGCTTGGTATGCTTTTCTATCTCATTCAAATCTATGCATTGTTGTTTCATACATATTCATGCTAGGGTTTTGATCTAGAGGATTAGATCTTGGCATTACACTTTCAATACATACACACACACGTTATATTTTAATCGGCTATTCATGGAGGTGGAGATCACCAAAATGGGGGTTTCACTAAGGCAAAATCCTATATAGCCACCCCAAAAACTCCATTTTTCAGATATCTACAGTCGCTGTTTCGAGAATTAGAAGATAGATTTGAGTACCCTTTTCGCCAAACTTCCAAGATCTGTGAACAAGGTCAAAATTGACCTTTAGAATAAAAATGTAGCCTTTGACCTTTTATGAGGGTCAAAGATTACCTTCTACCAAAAAGACAAAATTTTTCTGGGTTTTCTCTGTCATGACTTCCTGGTCCCAGATCTGGTTGCAGAATCTTCCGAAACCCCGCACAAGCTTCAAAAAATAGGTATTTCTAAATCCATTTCATGATGAGGTATGTATCTTGACCTAATTAATTTTCAAGTATTTCTAGATTTACTTATGCTATTCCAATTCAAAACAATAATTACAAATGAATAGGGTTGAATGTTAGGTGCATTATTAAGGCTCCATTTTTAACCTATTCAAGAATACATCTTAGGGTCTCTAAGGGGTTTTGAGGAGTCATAAGGTGTCCTAAGACACCTTGAGAACCCTAACGACCCTTTAGCACCCCTAAGAATACAACTTATGGGTCCTAAGAGGTCATAAGGTGTCATAGGAACCCTTAATACCCCTTCCAACCCTTTAGGACCCCTAATAATACAACTTAGGGGTCCTAAAGGTTTATAAGGGGTGATAAGGTGTCCTAGAACCCCTTAAAATCCCTTATGAACTATGAGGACCCCTAAGAATACATATTAGGAACCCTAAGGGGTGATAAGGAGTCATAAGGTTTCCTATGACCCCTTAGAAACTCTTACGAGCCTTTAGGACACATAAGAATACATCTTAGGAGTCATAAGGGGTCATAAGGACCATAAGCTATTGTACGACCCCTTAATACCCCTCACAACTCTTTAGGACCCCTAAGAATACAACTTAGGGGTCGTAAGGGGTTGTAAGGTGTCATAGGACCCCTTAAGATCCCCTAGGACCAATTAGGACCCATTATAATACATTTTAGGGCTCATAAGGGGTCGTAAGGAGTCATAAGGTGTCTTAGGACCCCTTAAGATCCCTTACGAACCTTTAGGATGCCTAAGAATACATCTTATGGGTCCTAAGGGATTATAATGGTTCATAAAGTGTCATAAGACCCCTTAATACCCCTTACGACCCTCTATAACCCCTAAGATTAAAACTTAGGGGTCCTAAGGGGTTTTAATGGGTCATAAGGTTCCCTAAGGCCCCTAAGAATACATCTTAGGAGACCTAAGGGGTTGTAAGGAGTCATAAGGTGTCCTGGGACCCCTTAGTAACCCTTACGACCATTTAGGACCCCTAAGAAAATATCTTATGGTTACTAAGGGGTCATAAGGTGTCATAGGACCCCTTAAAACTCCTTACGACCCTTTAGGACCCCTGAGAATATAACTTAGGGATCGTAAGGGTCATAATGTGTCCTAGGACCCCTTAACATCTATTACGACCCATTGGAACCCTTAACAATACATATTAGGGGCCCTAAGGGGTTGTAAGGTGTCATAAGTTATCCTAGGACCCCTTAAAAACCCTTACAACCCTTTACGACCCCTAATAATACATCTCAGGGTTCCTAATGGGTCATAAGGAGTCATAACATGTCATAGGACCCCTTATTACCACTTACGACCCTTTATGACCCCTAAGAATACAACTTGGGGGTCCTAAGGGGTCATAAGATGTCATAGGACCCCTTAGTACCCCTTATGAACCTTTAGGACCCCTAAGAATAAAACTTGGGGTTGTAAGGGGTCTCTCCCACCGTCCTACCCTCTCTCCCTCTATCTTTCTCCTTCTTACTATCTCTGCTCCCTTCTCTCTCTCTCTCTCTCTCCCCTTTCACCCCCTCTCTCCCTTTATCATTTTGTGTTTCGTACATAGGGTGTATGTGCTATGCAAGAACACAAAAAATGGTATTATTATTAAGAAACTCATGAAAGAGGCCCACATTTTGTGTATACTATTTGATTTTGTGCTTTGTTTGACAAATATTCACTTTTCATGGTGTTAAAGGTCACAAAGAAGCATATTATATCAATTTGCACCATCTTTTTGTTTAAAAATCAACATCGAAGTGTGAAAGTCACTCATTCTTCACCAAAATGGATCAATTAAGGTAAGTTCTTTTTTCTTTTACATGTGAAATGTGAATAAAGAGTCCTTTTGTTTATAATTAATATGTTATGGAGTTGTTGAAGGTATATTTTGATATATTGTAACAAATTTATATTATAATTTGTCATATTATAGTATATTTATATTATAATTTGACTTATTGTAATAGATTGATATTATAACTTTACTTATTGTAAGAGATTGATATTATAATTTGAAAATTGTAATGAAATCATATGTATAAATCATCATCATGTCGAGGAAATGAGAAAAGAGTCTAACACTAAAAGAGAATGAAAGAGACAAAGAGAAGAAAAAGGAAAAAATGAGACAACTCTGTGAACAAAAAAATTTGCATACCCTAGAAGAAGATTTTCCTTTGGATGATGAACATAAAACATCAATAGAAAGGAAGATAGAATTGGGATTGGAAACAAAAAGGCAATGAATGAGAAACTTTTGTGCAACAAGACAACTGAGTTACAAAGATGCGGGCACATCATTTATGAGTTCCCAAGTTGAATAGACACCATCATCTAATGTTGGAGGTACACCATTGTCTACATCCCAAGGTCCTTGATTATATTGAGTTAATTAATATATTCAACCTTGTTTTATACCACACTCCAATGATTCTTGTATCAATGTAGACATGGTCCAACTTACTAGGATCAATGTAGACATGGTCCAACTTACTAGGATTAATGTAGACATGGTCCCCACCCATCTCTATAATATAATGACTAGTATAAAAAAACTCCATAGACAAATTTGAAACCCTTAAATGATTAGAGAAACTTTTCATTATCATAGATTGATTTAAAAGTAAAATAAATGTTGGTCTGTCTAGTTGGGTATCATAATAGAGAATGTTGGGTGGGGACCATGTCTACATTGATCAACCTCCTTATATTGATTATATTGATCCTTTGAGCTTGTTTCATTATGTTCAACCTTATTTTATACCACACTCATTTTGTTTCTATAAAAACTTCTCTACAGGCACTACTTGGAATATGATATATTTTATTTTGAATGGACAAGCGAAAAATTATTGATATACTTACAAAATTTCCTCGTGTCATCTTTTAAATGATTAGTATAAGTGTTTTTTATATTAAATAGAAATAAAACAAGGGTGTTGACCATTACAAAACCATAGTATGAGGGTCTAAAACTAGAAACACACTAATACTAGAAAAACATAAAAAGAAATGAGTAGTGAAACCACCCAAAAAGTAGTGGTTAGATAGCCTAAAAAACTCACTTGAGTACCACCATTGTAAAAATAAGAAGTGTAACATAGATGCGGGGGGACATCAAGATGAGGGGACACCATGACAAGTTTCCAGGATGGTAAAAAAGGGCCTCAATTTGGGGACGACGAGGGGATGGTAGCGGGGGGCAGGGGGCGGGGGGCGGGGGTTGGAGGAGGGGTGTTGCATACTATACATATAGAAATTGAAATTCTAGTTATGAAATGATGTTACAGTAATATAACATACCAAATTGAAATACTTGAACATAGAAAAATTGCAACACGAACCTGAACCATTGAACATTCAACATAGTAACATAGTACATACCCAATAGTAACATTCAAAAATCAAATAGAAATTCAATTTATCATCAAATAGGATTTATATTAGTTCTATCAAATATCAATTATATCATAAAGATAGGCATTGGCAACCGTTCCTGAAATGGGAGCTTTAATTAAACTTAATATAAAAGAAAAAAATTATATCATAAAGATGATTACACTAAGTAGCATCATGCATGATATGAATCATGATCAATATCAAAATAAGTACAAAATCTGTCAAAATGATGAATTGTAGTGATGGGAGGCCTCTAATCATATCCCAAGATAAATTCCTTGTCACTGGAACTACTGGACTCCTCACGCTCAACTTTTTCCAAAGGAACACCAACCAATCCTACATCTATTTCTGCTATAATCTCATTCTCATCAATCTAAGATGGATCCTCTGGCTCTACATCCCATCGTGTTGCTAGGCTCTCTTTGTACACGTTCTTCTCTACTCTCTTATAGGTAAGTTTGCTCCTCTTAATAGAGTGGATGAATCGCCCAAGTACCCCTAACATCCCCAAGCACCCAATCACCCTAGCACCTAAGTACCCCAGACGCCCCCAAGCACCCCAAACGTCCCCAAGAACCCAAGCACCCAAGTGGTGCAGTGACGCTTGGGTGATGATGGGGGTATTTGGGTACTCCAAGTACTCATCCTAGGGACATCCCCACACTAGGTACTCCTGGGTTTTGGATTGGGTGTGCGTCCTCGGGTTTCATTGAAAATAAGTATTGATAATAATAGAAATCAAGAAAACCATTTTCCTAATACAAATAATATAGCAAAACCTACAACTAATTAAAATGTTCTTCCTAGAACTAGAGTTCAAGTAAAAGACCAAAATAACGAGAAAAGTATGTTTGAAAGCCCCACATCCAATGGGGGTAACAGTCACAATCACCCTAGGGTTTATCAATACAAGGGGATTTGACGTTGTAGCCCAACTAGTTCAATACTTGGCTCCAAACGTTTGTGAGAAACTTGAACAAATCTTTGTAATTTCTCTCATCCTCACCATCTTCGCCAAGAACCTTTCACTCAACAACCATTATGAAGTTGCGAAACTATGCATAACCCAGAGCTTGAACCTTGAGATGCTCCCCATCTTGTGTTCCATTTCAGTCAATTTATTTTTCAAATTCCCAACCTCAATCTTCAAGCTTGCCCCTTCTAATGCAGGTAACACATTAGGATTGACCAAGGTAGTATTTTCCTCCTCCAACATCATATCCCCTATGAGGTTAGTGAGATCCCCTTTCATGTTTTCAAAGATATGGGTAGAGCTATTAGTAGTTGATTTGTTTGAGCTACCAATAGTGTCAACTTCATTTTCATCGCCTTCCATAGTCTTCTTCTCTCTAATATTCTTCTTAATTTCCTTATTCTCATGCTCAGTGTTCTCCTCCTAACCCTAACCTAAGCTTCATTTTGGAATGAAAACCTTAATTTTGACCAACCATTTATGCTACCCTTATGCTAACCTTGACCCTAACCCTAAGTATAATTAAAATATAGTACATATTTACTATTTTATGAAGACAACAATCTAAATTATTATTTATAATGATTAAATTTGATAAGACAATTCAAAATATTACAAAGAGTAACATAAAATAATTATATTAATAAAAGAGCATATATTATATATTTTAGAATTTTAAAATAGTTTTGCATTGTTCATTATTTATTTTTAAAAAAAATGTTTAAAAAGATTAACATAAAATAACTTTATTAAAAAAAAGATAAATATTTCAAAAATAAAAATAATTGTGTATTGCTCATTCTTTTTTTTAAACAAAACCATTAACATTTTATAATAACTTATAAATTAAAAAAAAATTTATAATAATTAATTTAATCTTAAATAACGCTAATTTGAATTGAGCCCTAATAGTAACCCTAACCTAAGCTTTATTTTAGAATGGAAAACTTAATTTTAACCAACTCCTAACACTAACATTAACCTAACAATATATTTAATTACAATATAAAATTTTATAATCTGATTTTATAATGAAAATATTTAAGTATAACATTATGTTATATTCTATATAATTTATTTAATATAACTTTTATGTTTAGTGTCAAAGAATGATACATCTTTTAATATATAAGTTGGAATAGCAATCCAATGTAAAATAAAGATTTGGCTATCCCTAATGAAAAAATAATTATTATTATTATAATTATTTTTAAATAATTTAAATGTTTCTAATAAAATTTTAGATACAAATATACATCAATTATATTAATTATTAAGATAAACAAACTTATCTTAAAAAAATTAATACTTCTAATATCAAAAATCTTAATTAATTTGAATTTTCTTAAATTATAAATTTATCATTTATTAATTAAAAATAAATTAATTATAAGATAATATCTCATTCTAATTATAGATATTTTACGTAATAAACAAAACAAATATTAATTAAAAAATAATAATAAAATAATTATTTATAATTTTAAACTTTATTTTGGTATATTTTTATTTTTACCATTTACATATTAAAAAAATTCATTCGGCTTGAAAAATTAAGCCAAAGGTATAAATCTTTTGTCATTATTAATTTTTTACATTTTTAAAAAATAGTTTTAATTAGTAAAAGTGAAATTCATACTTTACCTACGTCAAGATTTTAACAAATAGATCTAAAAAACAAGTGTGAAAAAAAGAAGTGTGAATTAGACCAGAAGAAGATCGCACAAATAATATGAACGCATTAATTTATTTATATCCGCCGCAGGTAACGCTGAGATTTTTTCAAATGATTCCTGTGAATTTGGTGTTCATTTGATTGGTCAATTTAATTTGATGTTCACATGATTGTCGCATCTCACATTGATACTTTAAATTTGAAGTCCATACGATAGTCACCTCTTAGACTGATTTATTAAATTTGACATTTATATGACCGTCATGAGAAACTATTTAAGTGTAAATTTGATGTTCATATGACCGTCATGACAAAATATTGATAGTACATTCAGACAAATTATCTCAATTTAAATTTGACGTTCATATGACTATCGTGGCCAATTATTTCAGTTTAAATTTAATGTCCATACGACTGTCATGATAAAATCTTAAGTTTAAATTTGACGTCCATTTGACCGTCACAACAAAACTTTGGAAATTAAATTTGACAATCAGATGACCATCATAGCAAATATTCTGTGTCCTTAAATTTGAAGTTCATATGGCCATCATAACATATATTTTTTGTTGTTAAATTTGTCATTCATATGACCGTCATAACAAATAGTTTATGTTGTTAAATTTGACGTCCATATGCCTGTCGTGACTGAATTCATTCAGGTTAAAGTTGACGTTCATATGGCAGTCACTACTAATATACTAACGTAAATTTGGCATTCATATGACTGTCTCCTCTAAATTCTAGTGGTTAAAATTTGACGTTCATACGGCAGTCACAACTAATGTCTTAACGTAACAGTCACAACTTATTTCTTTCCGTAAATTTGACGTCCATATGACTGTTCCCACTAATTTCGTGTCATTTAAAGTTGATGTTCATATGGCAGTCACTGCTAATTAATTACTGTTTGAAGATGTTACCTGAAATTTGACGTGATTAAATTTGACATTTGAAGGTTAAATGTGGGGAATTATTATGTCGTGAGTAAACAATAACTGTCTGAACTGTTTGGCAAAGATCGATCATTCATGCTGCTAAAGAGTTCAAACGTATGTAACAAACAAACATACATTTCCTGAGTGGAAGAAATCAATAAAGAAAGTCTACTAAATTTGAAACACAATTTTTATTTTCTTTAAATCTGATGGTATAAAAAACTATGCTACGTATCCATTTAATATTTAAATATACAAAAACTAGAACATAGGTTACAAAATTCAGAGGCCACATGTTCAATTTGAAGATAAGTTACATTTTTACAATTGCCAAACTTTTTCATGATACCAGAACCCCATGGACAATGTTTTATGCTATTGAAACTTTATTTACTTTTAACAGTTAAATCTAGATAGTGTGAAAATGAGAAGGTCTTTTTATTATCACAACTAGCAATTGCACCTACAATGTGCAATGGTTTCGCTGATAGCTCGATATACCAGAAATATACTAATATCGCTTTGTTAATGAAGGTAAAAATATGTGAGCATAAACAAGAGTTCATGATCATGGAAATTTGAAACGTCGTATAGTGGCAATAATAAAAAATAAATCACTTGAGTCATGACAAAGTAATGTACTAAAACAGAGTTCTCGCTCAATATTCTACCCCGTTCAGTTAAGCTCATGTCTCACAAGGTTCTACATGAAAGCAGAAAATAGACAGAGCATCATCTTGGCCCAGCAAAGGCAATTGATAAAATTGAATGGATTGGTTTCTAGGAGTAATGGATCTATGTCACGTTGTCAAAAGAGTTTTGTATCCTGCCACTTGAAATAGTAATTTCTACCCAATATCATTTAATATCAACAAAGTTGACATTACAAAAGAGGACATTACAAGATGATCCACGATTGTAGAAAATGCACCACAAAAAAGACCCAACTGACAATTGACAATACAAATTTCAGAGAGAACAGAGACAGTTGAACACCTTGGTCTGTTGCGATGTGGCGTTGAGATATCTACTCACAATCCCCAAATGTGCCCAGGTTTTGCCCTGAGACTGTAAAAGTGGTATCGCCCAAAGGAAACAGATAAATATTGCAGAGATAAGCTAAGAAGGGTTCACACCCCACTTGCCTAGTAAGCTCTTTGGCTTTTCGTCCAAGAGCAGATGCATTCGTTTAATGCAAGCTGGGAATAAAACTTCGATGATGCCTTCTCTATGAAATTACTTAAGTCATACATTTTCCAATTCTAATACAGCTAGAATGGAGGGCAACTTATGACAAGGGTTCAGAAGGGTCATCATGAAGTATTTATACACCTATAATATAAATGGATGCCCCAAGTGGTCTATGTGCAGCAGAGACAAAAATTTACAAATAAACAACAAACAAAGTGTACTATTTAAATTTCAAAACAAAGAGAGCGCATTGAATTGAATATACATAAATTTACTCTTTGAAACTCAAAATAAGTCCATGCAAGAGTAAACATTACATACCTACGATTTTTTATGACTACAATTGAATAGAAAACCGTATAGAAACTTCTATAAAACCCTTACAACTTTGCTGGGAAAAGAAATCTTCGACGAATGTTGTTTACAAATTGGTTGTCTGCATTATTTATAGGAAAAACTGAATAGGATGTTGTGTATACCGTATGGAGTGAGGGGATGATCAGTGTGCAATTAATGAGCAACAAAACTAATAGTGAGGGGATGATCACTGTGCAATTAATGAGCAACAGAATGACCAAAAGCACAGGAGCTTATTCCGAACATCCAATGCCCTGTCGCCCAAAATCTCACCAAACTTGTGTTGAGGAAGAAAGAGAACCCTGCAGAAATTCACGGGAGCTCTACCCAGAAATTAGTGGTGGGAAAAAACGGTTTTAACCGCTGGCGATTCCTTTGACGGTGCTAGAAACTAAATGCAACATTCATCACGTGAGTTCTGCAATGAACATGTGATAATCATCGGCTCAGCCTCACAATCGACTTCACTCAATTGACTATACTCTATGAATCTCCAATACTTTTAACCGCCCTTGCAATTCTTTCCTGACAATCTCCTCATTTCAATAATGGATTCTCTCTGAATTTTAGTATGCTAGTAATCTCATTGAAGAAGACATGGACAATTTGTACTTAAACATGGTTTTAATTTTTTCACCTCATTCAAAACATAAACCAGTTTGAAGATAAGGGTTTTCTATCAACGGGGTCGCCTGAAACAGGTTCTGAGTATTTTAGATATGCAAGACATTACAAATGCTTCTCTCTTGCAGGTTTGCATTCCCAGAAAATAATTATTGCAGGTGAAAAGAATCCATGTTCACAGTCGTCAAAAGGGCATTACAATAGACAAGCTTGTGGAAAATACCCTGATAAAAATGTAATTCAAGTGTGCAAGCTTACTCGCAAGGTGTTTGACAAAAACTCTGAATGAGATCTGTGCTCTTGGACTCTGATGATTAAAGCTTATGCAAAGCACGACCTTGTTGAAGAGGCACTCATTCTATTTCGTGAAACACAAGATGTTGAAGTTGATCGGTTGGTTTTCCAAGTGTTATTTCAGCTTGTGCCAAATTGCCATTTATTGAACAGGATATGGAACTCCACCGACAAAGTATAACAAAGGGATTTCAGTCTCATGTCTCTTTGGCCAATACCCTTATTGACATGTATGTGAAATGTGGAAATGTACAGAAAGCATAGAAACTATTTAAAAAAATGTCCGAGCGGGATGTTATTTCTTGGACAACATTAATAGCAGGATACATGCATAGTGAACTTGTTCGCGAGGCTTTGTACCTCTTTGAGTGAATGCCTCATCGAGACATCATGTCCTAGAATGCTATGATTGTGGGGTTTGTGCAAAATGGGTATGTTGATGAGGCCATGAAACTGTTTAACAAAATGCCTCAATCAAATGTCATCTCATGGAATCCAATGATAATGGGATTTGCACAGAGAGGGCTTGTTGATGAAGCCCTAAAACTCTTTCACGAAATGCCTCAAAGAGATGTGGTTTTCTATAATGTCATGCTTGTTGGATTTGCACAAAATGAGTTTGTCGATGAGGCACTTAAACTCTTTTGGGAAATGCCTCGGTCGAATTTGGTTTCGTTGAATGCAATGATTGTAGGATTTGGATAGAATGGCCATATTGAGGAAACACTGATGGTTTTTAGAGAAATGGAATTGGCAAGCATGATGCCAAACTCAAAAAATTTAGCAGGTGTTCTTCCTGCCTGTGTTAAGTTTGGAGCTTTGGAACAGGGCAAGGAGATCCATGAAAAGATAATTAGAGGTGGATTTCATTCTGATCTTTATGTGATGACTGCCCTTGTAGATATGCATGCACGGTGTTGGAATATAGAGAAAGCACATGAGATATTTAACAGAATGCATCCTAGATCAATTGTTTCATCGAATGCAATGATTGGAGGATATGCAATGAATGGTGATGGAAAGGAAGTCCTTCAACTCTTTGAAGAGATGAAATATTCTGGTATGATCCATATCACGATAGTTTGTGTTTTGTCTGCATGCAGCCATGCTAGCATGGCAGATGAGGGCTATCAACACTTCAATTGCATGAGAAAATAATATAACATTATTCCTAGACCAGAGCACTATGTATGCATGGTTGACCTTCTTGGTCGAGCTAAGCATCTAGATAAAGCAAAGGACATCATCACCAAAATGCCATTTAGACCTGCTAACATCGTTTGGATTTTTAGGCCTGGTGCATGTATAATGCATAAGAATGTAGAGCTCAGAGAATATGTGGTAGACCACATTTTTGAATTGGAACCTAAAAATTAACACTACTCCATATGTGCTCGTCTCAAACATTTATGCTTCTGCTGGTAGGTAGTGACATTGAGAATGTACAGAAAAAGATGAGAGGAAGAAATATGAAAAACAAACCTTGATGTAGTTTGATTGAAGTAAATAAAAACGCCCATGCATTTCTTGGAGGTAGTGATCAAATCTGAATAGTTGGGTGAAGTTTTGATCTTGAAGTTTATCAGTAATGTAATGGTAAAGGCAACTTCACCCTTTCCTTTCTGCATATCGATAAAAAGTTGACATTGAAATGGATAATAAGGTGGGTGTTTTTCTTTTGAATTTCCTTATTGTATGCATGAAAATACATCAAATTATTTGATGTCATGACATGGTATGGGTCCATCAAAATTTTGGAGGGGATAATCTAGGCTTTCACTACTAACTAAAATAAGTACTCATACTACTAATGGTTACAAAAGGATCAGATACTAGAATCATGATGAGCATAAGTTTGCACAACTTTTTCTTAGTTTGGTTCTACTCATTAGCAGGAGTTTCAGGTATTTCAGTTACTAAATCTTATAAATTTTGTGGTTTGTCTGTGAACATCAAAAAAAAATCAATGGGGACTCCAAGTAACTCATCTTCTTTTGTTGGGTTTTTAGGGAAAGTTATGAATATGCAAACTACACTGATTAATGCATTGTACTTCCTTTCATATAAATTATTACATACAAAGGATGTCAATTCACCCGAAAATTTGCACACACTCCTAGCTTTTTATCCAACATGCCTTCGTCAATAGAATTTTCCAATTCCTTCCTCGATGTTTAATTCAAAAATGCAATAGGTCATATTACTCACATTTTTTGTTTTTCTTCTTTTTTCATTAAAATTAACTGGAAAACTTGCTTGTTGTTTCGCCCTTTTAACTTACGCTAAGTCGACCAGGAACAATGAGGCACATCCCATTATAAGAGATATATCGGATTTTTACTTAGCCTGAAAAATAACACAATATAATATGTAACGCAAGTTGCGATAGCTACTATGACATGGCTTAAGGAGATTTGTAACTGCCAATAAACCAACAGTTAATTATTTCTCGTCCATTGAATCTAATATGAAACTGAATGCTATAATACCCAATATGCCCTAAAATCAAAGTGGTTGTAAATGCAATGATTTAATTTCTTTTGGAATCAAATAAAAATAAAACATAAATCCAAGAAAGAAGAGCCCATACCTAATAGAATTATAGTGCAAGAAATTCAATCTTTTTTTGGGCAGAAAGAGCAAGCAAAATAAATGTAAAAAGCGCTATTGGAGAGCCAATCTTCTGAAAGAATTTTATAAAAGATTAGAACGAATTAGTATAAAGGGAAAAGTCAGAGGAAGGATAAATAAGGCATTTAAAATATTTTACAAAATGGCTCCAAGAAATGTAGTCTAATGAATTGTAGCGATTGATGGACACACACAATGGAATTTTTTTAAATAGATTTGCACTTTGGAAACATGGGCTTACCTTCCAAGGAAGATGTTGTTATGGATGAAAGCCTTATAAAGGAATTTTTAGAAGATCAAACCCTTGCAAAATCTGGTAAAGAAAGAAAGTGAGGAAAAATTAAAAAAGAAACCATAGCTACCTCTGCAACATCCATACGAGGGGCGTTGGGAAAAATGCAGGATTGTTGGGAGAAGGAATCTTTGATTTCAAGTACAAATTACGATCTTCAAAGAAAGGAATGTAATGCTTCTGAAGCTTTTACCAAATAAGAATACTTTGAAAAGTGTCTTAGCTGCTCAAATTTTTTTGATGATCCTTTCTGGAGTGAGTTGCTCTTCACACTGAAAAATGTCTTCCAAAAATCACACTGCACTTTCATTTGATTTGGCTTCAGGACACCTACCTTTCTGAGAATGAACACCTGCCCTTTCAAGAATGTGCATCCAGAGACACCTCAATGCGGGAGAAATGTGTAGATAACCACGACAAAACTGAATAGGATGTTGTGTATACCGTATGGAGTGAGGGGATGATCAGTGCACAATTAATGAGCAACAAAACGACTAGTGAGGGGATGATCACTGTGCAATTAATGAGCAACGAAATTAGTGACCAAAAACATAGGAGCTTATCCAAAAATAGAGGAGCTTATTCCGAACATTCAGTGCCCTGTTGCCCAAAATCTCACCAAACTTGGGTTGAGGAAGAAAGAGAACCCTGCAGAAATTCACAGGAGCTCTACGTTTGCCGATTTTTAATGACTGATCGAATATTATTTTCCGTATAGTGGGCTATGCCCACAATAAAATCCTATCAGCTTAAATATATAGTCCTTATTAGTCCCTGTCATGAAGGCAGGAGACTTATGTTTTCGGTTGTCATTTTAACATCGCTTTAGCCTAAAAAATTGTGCAAAACCTGCTAAATCTATAGTCTTAAATAAAATTTCTATTAAAATGAAATTTTCTACGATATATTTACCATTTTCTCATTGGCTGTTTTGATTTATCTCGGTAGTCTTTTCTTATTTTTGGGAAAAAATTACCATAATTTTTGGCATTCTATTCACGGTGCTGAGCGCTAACATTTAATGTTTTTTTCTAATTGCCAACGTTTCTCCAGCTGTCAATGTGTCTCCTACATGCAACCAGATGTATTATAGTGTCTAACCAGGCAACAACCAGATGGCATGAAACTGGCTTTTATTGATATTATAGTTGCTTCTTTCTCTCCTGGCTATTTTTTGGAGTGCTTGCGGAGCAGTTGTGATATGTGAGATAATGTGGAAAGCCCAGAATCTGCAACTTTTGCTGTGAAATGTTCGTCGAGAAGAATGTTGCTGGATTTCACGTCTCTGTCCAATATGGGTGGAGAGATGTTGCATGGAGATACTCCAAGGCCTGAGCAGTTTCTATGGCAATATCTGGAGACTTTTTTTACTGTGGTGGCGCTTGAGAGAAGAAATTGGAGTTTTCTGTAAGAGATTTGCAAGGAATTATTACTATCTTTACTTTCAAATTTCCTGCAGAATCAAGCCTCAGACACTGGCATGGCCTGGTTCCATGTAAAGTTAATATTTTATCTTCATTTGGTACTGTGAATCGCAGCCACTAATGAGGGTTTACTGTAAATTTCACATTGTATATTCTTGAAATCCTTCATCTGCTATCCAGGGCATTCTGTTATTTCTGTTTGTCGTTGAAGATCTGGGCATCTCTGTTCTTGATTCGAGCCCTTATGTGTGTATCTTGGTAAGATAATTTTGTGACTTGTTCTTCTCTTCATAGTTGGGCATCATATTTGATTCTTAGTTTGAAACATTGAAATTTTTTGCGTACCTGTGGGTTTTCTTTCTGAAAATAATCTATTTGCTTTCATTAACATTTGCTTTTCCCTAAAACATCTGCTCCATATATGTAAATGAAAACCCCTAATATCTAACTGGTCGCGGCTTTGAATTGTGCATTTAGAAATCTGTTCCTTATCATTCTTTATAATTGAAATTCTGTGGGGAGCACAAACACAAGGGTTTTGATCTGAAAATGATTTTTTTCCCTTCAAGCCATAAGTGATCTGTTAAAAACTCTTGCTAGGTTCTTTTACAAAATGTCGACCTCTCTGACTGTGACTTTAACAATGATCTATTTTTTGTTCTCAGGAGCAACAAAATGATTGTGAAGCACCTGAATCCACCACCATCAGAGATAACTCACAAATCATAAAAGCTTCCATTTCCTGATATGAAATGGGCATGGACAATCACCTGGCAACTTCCATGGCATTGAGAGGACAAAGCCCTTCAAGTTTGCGTTCATGGTAGTTTAAATTCGAGTGAGCTATCAAAAGACTTGGTCGGTTTTTCCTCTCCTGTCAAACAATTTCATCATATTAGTTTACAAACTTCTCTCCTCAGTTACAACAAAAGTAGAGAAAACTCAAAATCACATTATTCGAGGAGTTCAATGATTACAAATATATATAACATGTTTTAGAAAGGCTACTTCAAAAGTGACAATTGAGTTCTTTATCGGACTCTCTTTCACGTTAAGCTTAAAATATGACGAGGATTCTACAGTAAGTCAAAGATGTTTCATGTATTCCAAACTTGCCCTTCCTTTACATTTTCCTCTTTGGAAGCTTCTTGAGGCATAAAAATTTGAGCTTGTTTTCTGTTGACACGTTGTTATTCAATTCTCAGTTTTACTAATTTTTTTTCTTTTCTTTTTGTTGGAATTGTCAAAGAACAGCTTCACTGACATAACAACATTGATCAAGTGAAGATAAAGGATAGTTTTTTTGTCTACCCAGTTCTAACATTTCACCTGATTTTGAGTCAGAGATATTCTGAAACATGATATGTTCAAGATACTAGTAATTAATTTCAACAAAAAAGAATTTTTTTATGCTTGTATTGTGTATTTAATTATTATTACTACTACTAGAGCACACATGGATCTCTCCGAGGCCTTAAAAAGATATGACAGTTAAGTTTGAATTGAATTGAAAGAATTGGAACTAATCTTTTAAGCATGTGTTGTATAAGAGGAATTTGATTTAGAGCTCTGTTTCTGTTTTCTATTGTAATCTGTATTTAAAGATTAATAATATCATTGTTGTTGCATTAATCTAATACAAGTTATACTCTACTTTTAATACAAGATATACTCTACACTTCTATGCTCTGAATTCATTTTCTTTTAATAATCGATCTTCATAGAAAAAATGCCTTTGCCTAGGTTAAAATGCCTATGCCTAGGTTAAAGGACATCTCTTCTATTATCTCAAACAAACCCCACAAATCCCATGAGAATACAGACTACACACTTTCTCTTGCTCCCCCATCTTAGGCAGGGACTCCAGCTGGACGCAGCCCTTGTTTCAAGTGTAATCAAAGATCCTCATGTACTGCATGTTTAGCTCTTAACTATGCTAAATTGGCATTGGGTCATCTTGAAAAAGCAAAGATTCATGTTAAGACATTCAAGTGTCGAAAGATAATTCATTAAAAAATAGGTCTGATTTGGTAAATGATTAAATCATCATAAAATAGAGGAAGGTAACCATCAAATTGGACATACGTTCAAACATCATTGATAGATTTGCGTCTAAGGAATAGATACTTTTCTATTTCCTATTTAAACAAATTACAATTTGAATAGCTGGTGCAAAATTTATTTGCTCAAGTAAAATTTATTGCCATTTATATTTTCTTTTGCAACTAAAATACTGATTATTTTTATTTAAGATAGATGGCAAACTATGGAAGCAGATGACTTAGAAATTTACTTTCTAACAAAAATTCACAAAAAATTTCTATCCAATTTTAAGGATCAATAATTCTTAGCTGTCAATTCCTCATCTTACCCATTTTCTTGCATTGGTAGTTGGGGCAATAAAAAATAGACAACTTTGCTAATGTTTAGTGGTTAGATGAATTTTAAGTATTTTTTTAAATTCTTTAAATTATAGCAGTTGTAAACTATATATAGAAAAAAAAATAGATGTTCATTTTTAACATTTGCAAAATGAGTGTTATATGATTATACTAATGGTTTAAAGGTCTAGTTGTAAGTTTCTTGTCAAAATTCTATTTTTTGTTTTGTTTAATGTGATTCAGTTGTTTCAATATTTTAATATTGAGTTTCATTTAGTTTGTCAGACTCTAATCTTTGCTTATCTTTATGTAATATCCTCCCTTACAATTTTTGATTTGTTATTTTTATTACATGATTTGTATACTTTTGTTATTTTTATTATATTATTTGTATACTTTCAATAAATAAATAAAAATTAGGGATATAGTCATATTGAAAGAGCACAAGTGATCACTATTTTCATTTAGTGGAAGACTGTTGAAAAATACAACAAAACCTTCAATAAGATTGTGAGTGTTTCATTTAGTGGAAGACTATTGAAAAATACAACAAAACCTTCAATAAGATTGTTAGTGTTTAACAATTTAGTTATTGAGCTAATATTACTTTTTTATATTTTGTTAATATTTTATCAAATTTAATTTAGGTAGTTGAGTATGAATAATTAATTTAGGTAGTTGAGTATGAATAATTTTATGTAATGTTTAAAATTTTGAGAGTTCGTTGATAGTACTTTATAATGTGAGTTTTTATACTATTGATTTAGAGTCCATGGTGGGGAATATATTAGATGAAAGCAATGTGAAGATTTAGTGGCACTTGAGAGGAAGAAAGTTGTAATTATTTTTTACTTATAATAGAGAAATAGCATAGAAGATTGTTGGTATTTATTTTTTGAATGTTGAAATCTATTTTCAATCCATTTAATTTGTTTCAAGTTTCTATGAAGTTTTTACAAAAATGGAAGGTACTAACAAAAGAAACTAAAGATTAAAATTTTAATTTATTCAAAATATATAAAAAACTACATGATTAGAAAAGTAAGAGAGAGCTTGGACATGTAATTATTGCAGTATATTATCATTAATTCATGATGGATTTGATGTCAACCTAATCCATACTAATGTAAACAAAGATATATATGAAGATGGATAAACATGAAGATTGAATATTGTTGTAGTATATTGTTATGAATGTCATCGGTATCAACCTAATATGAATGTTGATTGTTGAAGGCATATGGAGCTGATTGGTAAAGATATTAAGTAGAGAATTTTAATATGAAAGAGCTAGTTGTAGAATACATATAATAGAGTTCACTAGTTGACAAAGAGCAATATGCATACTATCACTGTGAGATGGATGGTTGCAGTTTTCTATTAAGCATTATGTGGGTTTTCTTTCATGAGTCGTGATAAAGCAAACAAGTGCAGTTGTTGAGTAGTGTATTGAGATTGGTGTCAAATCAAGATGATAGATATGGAGCAGTCTACCCTTGATGACCTTGTTAAAGTGAAGATTGTTGAAGATGACATTTGACGTAGTCAAGACTAGTGAATCCCCATAAGAGATGTTCAATCTTGCAGTAAGAGCCAACACAAGGAAGCAACAACAAAAAAGTAGAGAGAGAATGCATGATCCAATATATTTATTCAAAGATCAAACAATATACATGTTGGGTTGTCAAGCCTTCTCAGTTACAACCACATACAAAGAAATGAATTTGAAATCTTATCACCGATATGTTAAAGTCTCAGATCTAGGTTCCATGAACCAACTATCAATCTAACAGAACTGTATCTAAAGATACATTGAGTTATTACATATAGGCAACACCTCTAAAGTCAACCAAGAATAATTACATTCCCCAAGAACATGAAACATGTACAACAAATAGGTCCGATCTAAAAGGTAACAAAGATCCACGAAAAGGAAACCACAAGGAGTGTGATCATAGGAAACGATCCAAGGAAGATCCATGAACCACATGCTATGATTGCAATGGTTGAAATCCAAAAATCAGCAACCGCACATTGAATCTCCAAATAGGTCCAAGAAACCAACGAACACTTTACCCAAGGATAGGAAATGGGTTAGATCTCGAACATCCACATGAACATCAAGAGGTGTGATCATATGAAGATGATCCCAAAGAGGTCTCAAGTAATATTGTACAACTGCACATGCTATCTCGAACAAATGATGATCGGCCAACATAATCTCTCTAACTAATAAACAAGAACAAAATAACAAAGAGATATTTTTGGGTGATGCAAGATTGCGATGAACCCAAGATGCTCATGCATCAAACATCTGGGGTTAATAAAATTGATGCTCCATATCTGAGTTGTTGAACAACCTGAGAAGAATCCAAATGATCCAACTCAAATTGGGAAATCCAAATAGTGTCCTCAACTAGTTTTTTCTTCCACTTAACCAAGTACTCCATGTAATCCTTTTCTCTTGTGCTCCTTCCAATTCTGGTATGCAAGGCCTTCTCAATTTCCTATGTCTTCTTCTTAGGATATTCATGTTTTATGTCTATCTCATCATCTGACTCGTGATATTCATACAAATCTGTAATGTTGAATATAGGTGATATATCCATGTCAATTGGTAACTCAACCTCAAAAGCATTACCACTATCAAATTTCTTCAGTATCTTACAAGGCCCATACTTCTTCATCTTCATCTTACTGAACTTCATCATGATAGTTTTCAATCTTAAATTTCACAATACATTATTCCCTTACCAAATGTTTATGCTCATCCTTAATCCAATCAATGTGATATGGCTTAGGGTGCTTCATCCTCAATAACTACAACTTTGTAACCACCTCTTGTGATGCCAAATACTCTAAACTTCCACTATCAATGATCACCTTGCAACACTTTTTAGAAACTTTACATTTGGTTTTGAATAAGCCTTTCCTCAGAGGGTCCTCATTAGTTCCTTCATTCCAAAAAGCTCTCATAATCATCAAAATTTCACCATCTTCTGGTTGGTTCAATGAATCAAATGTATCTTTTCACACAAGTGTATCCCTTCTACTGCTACCAACCTTCTTACATTCAAATACTCTATGTCCTTCTTCACCACACATGAAACAAGTGCCCTTAAACTAGGTTTTATCTTCTCTTTTATGATCATTACCTCTAGGATAACTACCTCTTCTATAACCTCCTCTTCCTCTATATGAACTTTCTCATTTCCACTCTGATTTTCCTTTATCTTGATTTGTCTTATCCTGATCAGGTCTATTACTTTCTCCATAAGATATGACTCTTCCTCTAGAAAATATACCACCTATGCCTCTCTTCCTTTTCTCATGCATCTTGTTTAGTTTCTCCTCTTCCTTCTAATGAAAATTGATAGGCTTCTTCAATGTTATTCATCTTGACCAAACTAATTTTATCTTGTATAGAAGTTCTCAATTCATTCAGGTATCTTGCAAATCTTTCAACTTCATCATCCATATGTCCAAATCTAATGTCCAATGTGCAGAATTCCTCAGTATATCTCCTTATAGTAGAGTCATTTTGTTTTAAATTTTTCATTCTTCTCAACAAACTAACTTGATTTTCACCCGATAATAATTTACCCTTTAATTTGTTTATCATCTTATCACATACCTTGATCTTCCCTTTTCCTCTTCTCTGTCGATCAAGTTGCAAATGTTCCCACCACAAGGATGCATTTTTTAATTTTGTACCAACAAAATTTACCTTCTTATCCATCTATGTACCTTCATATTCAAAATATTTCTCCATCTTAGAGATCTAGTCCAACAATTCATCTGAATACAACTTACCATTATACTCAGGAGGATTGAAGTGTGGTTTAGCATTCACACTTGCCAGCTCTCTCAGGAATCTTTCCTCACCTTGTTCGAGAATAGGGGCTTGTTCTACTCCTTCTACCTCTTCAACATCTCCTTGACTAACATATTCAATAGGTATTCCTCTTCTTTGGGCTATCTCAATAGCTTCAAGCCTAGAAGAAATTTTTCTCAAAATGTCCAACACAATAGGATCAGCATCTCTCCTTCCTTAAACCATCTTCACAACCCTCTACAATTGTAGGCTAGATCAAAATCTACCACCCTACAACTAATTCACCAAGGCTTGCTACACAAAACCTTACTCTGATACCACTTGACATAGTCAAGACCGGTGAATCCCCATAGGAGATGTCCAGTCTTTTAGCAAGAGTCAACATAGGGAAGCAACAACAAAAAAGTAGAGAGAGAATGCATGATCCAATATATTTATTCAAAGATCAAACAATATACATGTCGAGTTTTTAGGCCTTCTTGATTATGACCACATACAAAGAAATTAATCTCAGATCCTATCGTCAATCTGTCAAAGTCTTAGATCTAGGTTCCATGAACTAACTATCAATATAATAGAACTAGCTCTAAAGAAACATCAAGTTATTACATATAGGAAATGCCTCTAAAGTTGACCAAGAAGAATTACATTCCCCAAGAATAGGAAACATGTACAACAAATAGGTTCAACCCAAAAGGTAACAAAGATCCATGAAAAGGAAACCACAAGGAGTGCGATCATAGGAAATGATCCAAGGAAGATTGATGAAGGGTGCTCCCCTTAATACCACAAACACATAACAGAAACAGAGAAACAACAACAATATGCAAGAACAGAAAATTGGCTTCTTATTATCTCCACAAATGTGGAATTACAAACTTTCATAATTACAATATGCAAAGCCACATGGGCATTCCCTTACAATATTCTGTAGGACAAAGCCTCAAATCAATATCCAGATCCACTACCCAGAACTGCCCTAGACAACACTATGGGCCTTCTTTATATAGGCATTTTCCACCGCCCGAGAAGGTTCTAGAAATTTAGCCCTTAGGGCCGACCAAACTTAGAATTATTTTATTTTTCAATTTATTACATCAGAGTCGGCTCAAAATAACTTTTGAAACCCGAACAGAAATTTTGAAGGAAAATTATTTTCTGCCATTTCAAGTGACCCAACTTCCAGAGACCATAAGTCATCACCAGTTGACCTGATTGACTATTATAACCCCATTTCGGAAAGGCCACGAAGCGCTCTACAGGCTTGACTAGTGCAAGCGCTTGTCCCCCAAATTTTTGACCTCATCCGGAGCCTCTAAAGCTTTCAAAAATGAGTTCAAAGTTTCTGTACCCTACTGCCAATACCGAAAATCTTCAACATCTTCAAAACTAGACCTGATCTAGCCATGAAACTTTACTGGCAGGCTGATATGACTGAGATGAACCTCCACATGTAAAATCAGAACATTCTGAGATTTATGACCAACTTACTAAAAATAGAAAGTTTCCATAAATAGCAGCTCTACACAAGATAGCCCTTATTGAATACAAAAACATAAATATTTTTGGGTGATGCAAGATTTCTCTTACACCCAGGATGCTCCTGCATCAAAGATCCACGAACCACACACTATGATTGCAACAATAGAAATCAAAAAATCAAAAACCACACAACAAATCTCCAAATAGGTCCAAGTAAGAAACAAACACTTTATCCAGGAATAGGAAATGGGTTATATCTTGAACATCCATGAACATCAAGAGGTGTGATCATAGGAAGGTGATCCCAAAGAGGTCTCAAGTAATATTGTACAACTGTAAATGCTATCTCAAACAAATGAAGATTAGGGCCAACATAATCTCTCTAACTAATAAAAAAGAAGAAAATAACAAAGAACTATTTTTGGGTGATGCGAGATCGGGATGAACCCAAGATGCTCCTACATCAAATTTGGTCTTCATCATTCTTTAATTGAATGAAATGTTTTATTGCATTATTGGCTTCCTGAATGTCACTACAAATTTTTCCAATTTTTTCTTTGTCATGCCTTTCATCCAATATTTTCCATAACATTTTTTTTATATTCTTTTTTATATGCATTATATCAAATAAATTCACAATTTTTAGTTACTCATAGTAGGTCAGCCTACTAAATTGTTTGGGATAACTTTTCAATCCCTATGAAAGCTGGCCATCAATGCCTTGATGACCTTCATGAAGCATATAAGTTAAAAAAATTAACAAAAATAATCATTTTCAATTACAACATGAGTAAATAAAACACAATATAAAAATATAAATTTCAAACATATCATATATGATAGATAAATATTTTGATCTGATGTATAACCTTGATGATTTTTTCTATTATATTCCAACTTCCATAGGTGAGGTGTCATTCTTCATGGTTTTGATGTAGTCTCTTCTTTATCCCATTGAAAATATGTTTTTTAGTAGTTCAATACTTATGATTTCTATGGAGGAAGTTCTTATACTCATCAAACACCTACTTTCCTAAACTTGTTGAACGAAAATATTTCATCTTTGGACCACAAACTGGACATGCAAATTTTCGCTTTGTTTGAAGACCTGCAAGATCATATAAAATTGGATTAAACATGTCAATTTTTATAATTAAATATAATGAATAGATTATTTAAAAAATATTCATGATATCTACTTCATAAAATTAAATGTCATTAAAGTGCAGTCGAACATTATAACATACCACAAAAATGTGTTAGCCTTGGGTCGTCATGAATTGTCCATGCAAGCATTTCATGGAATTGAAACTATCTTTTTCCTATTGGTCGAGAGACGTCATACATAGTGAAATCATTCCATAACTTTAGTAACTTGTCGATAAGAGGCTCAATATATACATTCATATCTCTGACTTGGTACTTACCTAGTTAATTGAATGAACATAAACATTACATAATTATTATAACCAATTTACTGCAATATATATAAATTAATGTACATGACTAATAAATGAAAAAAATATAAGTCATTATGCAACAAATAAGACATATGAGATGCTACTATGTTAAAGAAAATTGATGTGAACAAATATTTGGAACAATCATTGTCAATATTATGTGCTCCCTCTGTATTGACATCCATGGAGGAATGTTATTATTGATAACAGAAATAGGCCATGCCAAGTAAATAGATTTGAGCTCTCCAAATGGATTGACACCGTCTGCTACCAATGAAAGCCTGAGATTACGAGGTTCTTCTTTAAAGTGTGGCCATTTTTTCTCCATGTCCCTAATTGTATAACCATCCATAGGTATTCTAAGAATGTCATCTCCACTTCTATTTTGTGCATAAATCCATAAATTGCGCTAAGCTTTTGCACCTAAATAATCGTTGAATACGTGGAATAATGGGAATATAACGAAGAACCTTGCAAGTCACATTTTTGTTAGTTGATCTGTTCAATGTATATTGATATGACATTCTAGCCATTCTGTTGCAAATTCATGTTGTTTATGATATATAATATGATCATTGGGACATGGATCTATTGTTGGATACTCTATTCCAATATCTTTCATAATGGTAGATAAATGTCGTATGAACGAGGTAAAGTATTTGATGGTGGCAACAAAGATTCACCTATCAATCTACAACAAAAATAATAATTTGTTAATATAAATAATATTAATGGTACATATTTCATCCTTTATTTGATAGTGATGAACTAACAACAAAAATAGATGAAAAAAGATGACATATATGGCATACCTTAACATCTGTGAGATTTCTGTGTTGGATAATCTGTTCATAACCTTCAAGTTCACCAGCAACAATACAACATAGAGAAGAGTTGTTTGGGAGCCTTCATAAAGGGGATCATATGCCTTCTCAAGTACAAGTAATTCATGAACATCATCAAATTTATCTCGATCATCATGATCAGTTGCACCACTAAATATGTCATGGATCAATGTATTTGTACCACCATCTTCAATTTTGATTTCTACAGTATGATCATCTTCTTCCATAGGATCGTTAACTTTATCTTTGATATTTACAACTTCATATTTCTCCACTTGAAAAACCACATTCTCAAGGTTGTGATAATCCATATCATGTGCCCTAGGGTGCCCCACCTTTATAATAATGGTCAACACAAATAAACCATGATCATGATCAATTGATTTTATATATATATATATATATATATATATATATATATATATATATATATATATATATATATATATATATATATATATATATATATATATATATATATAATGTTAAAATAATATAGTCATTTGCAAATTCAATCAATATAAAGACATGTAATGAACAACTTACCAATGGACAATAATCATACCCCTTCAATGTAACCATGTTGCCTGCAATGTTTCTCAGTTGTTGTGATTAAAAGTCTTCTTGTCTTTAAGCCCTTGCAATTATTGCAAGGACAATAACATTTCATATCACCCTTTCTTTTCAATCTATCCCAAAATATAGCAATTGTCTCTTCATTTTGTTCTAGAATAATATTATCTGACATGATTTTTCTTTACCAATCTTGAATATTTAGATCTTCAAAAATATCAAACTTACACTCCAATCATTTTTAATCATATAGACAGGACAAAATCTAATAGTTTTGATATTTTGCACCAAAAAATTTGGCCTGTAACAAACTATTGTAAGTATAGAAAATTCACAAGTATAGAATAATTTAACATTTTCATCAAGATGCCATAAATAATTCTTAAAGCGAGAGCAACACCAACTTGAAGTTTTCAATTAAATAACATAGCATTCAACCAATAAAGTTCATAATTACCATTATTAAAGTTCCCAAGTATATGCAAATTTGATTACAATGGGTCAAGTTGAAGAGTCAGCAACAAAAGTGCATACATTTAATTTGATAGAAGGTAAATGACCCTCAAAGGTTATGAATCGTAGGCCCGAGAACTAACTCTGCTATTGAAAATTAATTGCAGAAAAAACATGGGCATAAACCATGATGAAAATATGTCTAGTGCAGTAATAAGTCTTCCTAGTGAACTAATTCAACCTTCGGCCCTGTTAGAACTCCTTGTTCAATCAAATCATATCTGAAAACCATTCTCAATGATGAATATAACTATCAATGCATTGTCGCAAGTATAGGTAAATTGTTGAAATCACTTTTATTTATTAAAAAATATTTGTTGGAATCCCGATGAATGCTAACCATATACCTGTCACCCCACAAATTAAGGTGGTGCTAACCATATACTCGTAAACCCACAAATTAAGTGTATTTTTAAATAGAGACAAAAAATTGATAAATTATTGGACTTCCATTGGAAATTTTTGATGGATTTTGAAGTCAAATGAGTTAGTGATAAATATCGATGAGCCTATATCTATCTACTATGATAAATCATGTGCTACATTCAAAGACCCAGCATATATCTATCAAGTATCACTTCTTGAGAGATAAGGTTAGTGAACAGGAAGTTATATTGGAATATGTGTCTACTAAAGAGAAAAATTATAGATATTTGCACGAAGCCCTTGCCAAAGGATACTTTTCAGTATCTCTTAGGTAAGCTTGGGGTGATTGCCCCTCTTAATCAGAGCTAAAGATGCACCGATTTGGATCAGTCTAGTGTTCTTACAAAGATTATCATTGATGTAGATTGATGTTTTGGTGGCTTCTAATCAAGAGGAGTAGTTAGTCTTGTGAGGTATGTTATTCAATTTTTGGGAGATTTATTCAATTTTTTTTGGCTTCTATGACTTAGTGCATATATGTGCCTTTGTCATTGATGTCAAAGGAGGAGAGATAGTCATGTGAAAAACAAGTGTGAGACTAAGGGAGAAAGATTGTTCTTTGAGAGAGAATATTTTTTAGAGAGACACTGAAAGATAATACTGTGTATGGTGTTGGTAGTATTATTGGTACCGATGTTTTGATTTCTTTGTGCATTGATTGTTTTTCACATCATATGTTGTCATCAATACCAAAGGGGGTGGGGGGATTTTTGGAAGTTTGGGGAGATTGTTGTTATATCATGCATATATGTGTTAACATTTATGTTTTTTCATTAATGACAACATATTCATACTTTTTGAGACAGTGTTTTTGGTTAAGGTAAAAGCAGGTTTTGAATGGGCCCTGAAACCATTTACAAATAGTTTTTGGTGGGAACTATAACCCTGAGATTAACAATAGGAAGAATTAGCTCAAATCAAAGTGAGACAGCTGGGGAACAAGATAAACCTTACAGAACCCCCTAGCACATACTACCAGAAGTATTACTAGCAGTACAAACCCAACATTACAATAGTAGCCAGAAAGAATTTTTCAAAAAGGCTAAAGCTACCGAGACCTAATGTGTAAGACCATCACCTTATAGAATCACCATATATCTAGGGTTTTTAGACTCCCTAAATCAAACATAAGGGTTTTGATGGTTCCCATAACCAAATTTAATGAAATAGTAGCTCACATAATTGTGCAAGTAGAGCTTCAGCTACACCAGACCATCAGGGTTTTGAAAGGCTCCCCCAACCTTATTGATGGCTCCCATTACCAAAATGGGTTTTAACATCCAATAGATCTGGAAAACAGACCAGTCCACCCTATCATGACCATACCAAAGATGAAATAGTAGCTTATGAATATGTGCTAGAAAATCTTTAGCTGCACCATAGTATTTAGGGTTTTGAATGGCTCCCCCAACCATTAACAAGGAAATGGGCGTGAGGATGTCTCTCCAAACCACCAAGTCATGATCTGCCAAAAAAAGAAAAGACATTGAAGGATCTCTATCAAAAATAGGAAACTCCAGCAAAGGCTAAGCCCTATAAGGTTTTGAAAGGCTTCCCCAACCTTTAACAAAGAAATGGAGGAGAAGAAGAGTATTCCTCACTCCACTAGTTTATAACTTGCCAAGAAAAAGATGAAACCATCATAGATCTCTGGCAAAGACCGAGCCCTCCAGCTATAGCCGAACTCACCAACAAAACCCCAACTCACCTCTTCCATTCAGCTACTAGCCACTTCAATAGGCAGAGCCTCCACCTCAAAAAGAACTTCCACCTCTATAGAAAGTAGGAAAGATGTGTTAAGAGGGAAAGAAAACTTCACGTCAAAACATGCTTCCACCTCCATAGGAAATAGAGTAGAGGAAAAATGTAGATGAGAAACCAACAACTACCAATGAGCATTTGTGTGCAACCCCACCTCAATAGGGATCCCACATAGGACCACTCCAAATGAACCAACACCTCTCTCTCACACAAATGAAAGAAGCGGTGGAACCCATAAAGAGGCCCACCCGTGAGGTTCCCAAGAACAATCCAACACAACAAGATCCCAAAGCAGGACCCAAAGCCACCGCTCACCATCACTCTTCTAATGAGACAAGGGCTGCCTCCTCTCCAAAATAAAGAGGGTAAGAAACCCCCCAAAATATTTTCCATTGCAAGGAGCCCAAACCCTAGTAACCTTCTTAGAAGAAAGGTGAGAGCACCAGCCACGACTGCTGCTGCCCCCCACCAAGTACTTCCACAAACCCCCACCTGGGTCATCATCCTCCTTGTCTGATGCACCCTCATCCCCATCACTGCTGAGGACCCCTCCCGCTCCTACTCTGCAATCGCTCCCACTCAACATCTCCATTCTCATTGAATCCTTTTTGAGATAGTGTTCCTAGTATGTTCAGTGAGAATATGTGTTTGGTTTGGATACTATATTGAAGATCAGATGTTGCGAACATACAAATTATTTTAGGGATGTATGTAGTTGGCCTATGTAAAATTATAAATATTTTTATGGTGATTTGATTTATGTATGGATCATTAACCATAGATTGGTATTTTGGTTGTTTAGGAAGAGACAATGTTTTAGTTTTTGGATTGATGTGGTTTGGTTACGTAATATTTTTTGTTGCTAACTTGATGGTGAGTTTAGGACATGGATTTGTGTCCTTGATTGGAGTGGTTAATGATTTTGATATTGGAAATATATTTTTCTTAAGTGACAGAGGTTACTGATTAGTGTTCTTAATAAACAGTGCAAAGATAATGGTGAATTCTATGATAAAGTTATTTTATTCATTTCTATGGCATTTCATGATGCTTGTTGATGTTTCTATATTTTTTCCTATTCATTTTTCTTCATTACATTGAGTTTGTTAGGATTGAGTAATACTAAGAGGGGGGTGAATCAATATTACAACACTTTAAATCCAACTTAAACCAATTTTGAATAAACCATATGAATGTTGAAATGAAAAGAACATAAACACATAACACATAACTCATGACACCATTATTTATTTTTGAGGAACCCTGGCCAAGGGAAAACCTCGATGGGGATGGTATCCACAACTATGTACTAAAATATAATATCCCTATTAGGAGCTAAGTATTACATAGTACATTTCCTTGTTAGATGAATATCAACCCTATTAAAGGTATACAAAACCCTATTAAAGGTATAGTGATCCTACAACTCTTACAATCAATAATTCAGTTACACAAGTGTTCTTCAAGAATGAACAATACAAGCATCTGTTATGCTTTGATAGTTCCAGTTGTAGTTTTCAATGGCCTCTATCAATATCTGATCTCACATCTTGTATCAATCATCACTGATATCCCAAACTCGCATCTATATCTCACATATATTGTTCCACACATCGCTTTCACAAAACACTCTTTATTTATATCTATTATGTCATCCAATCAGCTCTCAAATACAATACAAAATATAACAATTACTAATGCAAATAATAAATACTGAGTCAGCAATCTTGTATTACCATAATGTCAACAATATACAATATTTATCTGACTTATCATGTTACCGTTCCATCTATCATTCTCTTAATCATCGCAACTATTCATATACCCTGTTTCATTATTCCTCTATCTTCGCATGCCTTCATATCACTGTAACTTCCTAATATCAACACCAAAGCACATGCAACCTTAATTGAAGATCATACATATCCCAGAATGTCTTCCTCTTAGCTCTCAAGCCATCATATAACATATAATATCTTTGATGACCAAAATAATGCTACAAAACTCTATAAATCTGATTCTGTACTTAGTCATTTTCATGACTGTGTCTCCAACATTCATACTTGCTTCATGCGATCACTATAACATAAATGTTTCCATAAATGAAAACCCTTAAGAGATCCATAGTACTCTCAAAACATCACTTTCCAACAATCTATCCCTTTGGCATTGATGGAAACACTTAGCGAAAAATGAGTAAGTGTCAAAACACTCATTGTACTCTTCCTTCTACTTTTCTTCTTTCTCTCTTTCTCTTTTCCTTTTTTTTTTTACAATTTTCTTTTACTTTTTGTTCTTTTCATTTTCTTTTTTTATTTCTCTTCTTCTCCCCCTTTGACATCAATGGCAAAGGTACATACAAAATTTCAAAAATGTAGGGCTTAATGCTTACTCACCAACTTTAGAATATCTTGGAAGGAATCTTCCAAGGTCTTCACTTCATCATTCCAATATTTAATCAATAGTTCATTGACATGATTCAGTCCATTCAATGCAGAGGATACAGTCTTTGCTTCCTTCAGCTTAGTTGGTACAGATTTAGTCATTGAATCCCCAATCTTTTCCATCTTAGTGGGATGAGCTTCAAGAATTGATAGCTTAGCAGTGATTAAACTCTTCAGCAAACCAAATCTTGACATTACTCTCCCTTTCTCTATGTCCAAAAAATTTATCTTATCCAAGATTTTGGATGTCTGCTTGTCCATCTCTGATATAGTGTGTGAGGAGGTCTCACAATTGTCCATCACACTATCCAATGTAGCCCTATCCTTAGATATTATGTTCTTAATGTTCTTAATATGTCTGATGGGATTGATGCATAACTATACACCTTTCTTCCTTGTGAAACATAGCTTTTGGCCTTAATTGTAGTTGCTTTTAGAATGCCCAAGTCCCATGAAATAGACTGGCATACTTCCTTCAACTTCTTTTCTAGGTATCTCTTCTCTGCCTTTTCCTCTGCAATCTTCACAAGTGACTCATAATGGATGTCAAAGTTGTTTAATGCCATGTTCAATTTCTTAGCATCATATTTTCCATGAAATATAAGAGGCATAGAGAGTATTTTATTCACTGTATCTACTGCCCTAGTAATCACTTTAACCTTCTTATCTCCTTTTTGTTATGACCTCTCTTTCGCCTTAGCAAATGCCATGAAGGATAATCTCATTATTTCATCCTCATCCATACTTTCCACATTAGTGCTCACATGCTTGGCCATAATTGCCAACAATAAGGTAGGTTCTTGTTTGATCTCAACTCTTATCTCTTCTTCCTTGTCTGTCCCTATATCTTTTCTCTGTTCTTCCTCTTTTTGCCCTTCCTTTTCCTATCCTTTTTCTTCTTTCTAAATTTTCTCTCTCTGTCCTTCCTCTTTTTCTATCATCACACTATCTAAGTTTCCTTGAAATAGATCATTCTCATCCAATATAGTGTCAAGGGTTACAGGCACACCAACAACAAATAAGTCTGGTTGCTTGTCAACTTCACTTCCTTCCATACTCTCCTCAGCTGTCCTAGAGATTTCTCCCATTCCTAAAGGTGTAGAATTGGTATCTTTTGGAGGTGAAGTCTTCTCAGGCATGTCACTCATCAATATTTGATCCAATGCCTTCTATGTATCCTCAATTACCTCATAAAAGTTTCTAGCCATTATTTTTACAATTTTAGGTTTTGTTCTTAGTAGGGGTTTTAGCTCCTTAATTATTCTCTCCCTTTCCTATACTAAAACAATAGGAAACATATCTTCAATAGCCTTATTTCTTATTGCCTCATCTTCAGTATGAGCCAAAAAAAATTTATTTCTAACTTGCTATACAAGTCTTTAGGAATATTGCCTTCAATCTCCAATAAGTTATTTTTGTAAAATAGCAAGTGCTCAATCACTATATATTCAATCACTGATTGATTATTAGAATCATATCTCTCATAATATATGTTAAGGGTCTTCAAGTTACCATCTTTTATTATTCTTTTCTACAAAACTTTGATGTCAAGTTTCCATAGGTTCTTTATTTTCTTCTGTTCTACTTTCTCTTCTTTCTTCTCTGTCACCTTGTCTTCTTTTCTCTTTGCTTCTACCTCAACTTTTTTCTTCTTAGCGCTACCAGGTCTATTTGATCTTGTAGATCTCCTAGGTGTTCTCGTAGGTACATCCTCTTGTGTTATTTTCTCAGGGGTGATTGATAGATCAATTACATCAGAAGTGGTACTTACTATCTTTTCTGCTTCAAAAGGTGGACGGGCTTTAATCCTCATGCTAGAAGATCCTTTTGTCATCTTAGTCCTCACTTCCTTTAGTTCTTCCTTTATGATTCCATCCTTCACTACCATTTCATCAACCATATTTTCTATCTTCCTCTTCCTTGTTCCCTTATCATGTTCTTCTCTAACCTTTGCTGAATTTTCTTCATAGGTTCCCCATCTCTCTTTAGATGTATCTATCTCAGATGCTAGAACATGTTCTATCTGATTCACAAGAACCTCATAAATGACCTCATATACCATAGGATAGTACCATTTCTTCCTAGGATCAACTTCCTCAAAGCATACACAATCAGTTTCAACCATGAAACAGATTGTATCCTTATATCTTTCAACTAATTCCTCAAGAATCATGTATCTTTTGTTCATTTGCCTTTGCAGAATATTTATCATAGCAAACAACTCACCATCTACCTAGTCTTTGTTCTATCTCTAGTAGCTCTGTGATACTTTTATACTAGTGGGTATGTTTTCCTTCCATGCTCTAGGGTGCATTCCGGGAAACTTGTTCTCAATATGAATATACATATGTATCAAAAGTGAACCACATCTAAATTCTTTTGACTTGTTCTCCTTAATAATCTTTATATTCTCCAAGAATTATTGTGCTAGAATCTCACATAAGTTATACTTGATGTTTTCCTTTACCATTCTATAAGCCATCATTATTACTCATTTCAATATTGAGTTAGGTCTACTAGTATAGTATAGCTTATAACCTAGAAGCATTGCTACTAGTCTCACATCTTGCTGAAATATGTCATTTACTATCATAGATCTCTTATCCCATTTAGAATGAGTCAGGGTTTCAACTTGATTATTAATTTTTTTCTTTACCACATGGATGGCTCTAGTGTTGTACAATCTAGTTATATCATGAATTAGTTGACTACATATCTTCACAAGATTCTCTCCTATCCAAATAAACTGATCATGCACTCTGCTCAGTATAATTTTAAACCATTTAGTCTTGCTGAATTTATTTAGGAGGGTTAGCTTTATGATATATTGGTCTTCCAAGTGTTTGAATTCTTCCTTCATTTTCCCATTAGATTCTATCATCTCATCTATTTCCCTATAAATTTCTTCATCACCTATTGTTTCATACTTATAATGAATGTAAGCCCTAATGTCTTCTACGTGCAACATGCCATATGGCATTTGTGAAAATGCTCCTTCAAGGTCATCCTCATAGGACTTAAAGGGATATATTTTGAACTTATATCTAGGCCTATCCACAGCATCATACATCACAGGTGCATCCATAGGTTCTTGATAGAGTAAATGGTCTAAATACCTTGAATACGTTGAATTCTGGAACTACTGTTTTGATCAATCACACAATGTAGCTACTAGGTAATTGATATGCTTATCAAATCTTCTCTCCTTGGTTACTTCTTGTCAAACAGTGAAGAAATGAGATGCATTGAGATCATTTATCCACCGCTGAGTGAGTAAGTGCATTTATTATAGTTATCTCAAATTTGCACACTGTCCAATCAATCACAAATCTTGTACTCACAGAATATGAATCTTCAAGTGTTGCAATCATAGATATAAACTTCATAGTGTCTATATATACCATATCTAATCTCACATGAGCTCATTCCACATAATCAAGGGCTGGATATAATCTGGTGTCTTCATCCAATGCTCCCCCTAAGGTCATGCTCAGCCTTCTAGGTTGATGTAGAAATGCAAATATCATGCGAAGACACAATAACATATATTGTCTCTCCCTAAACCAATGCCTTATTGAATTGTTTGACCTTCCATATCATACCATCATCTTCATCTGCTGGTTTCCTAAAATGATTCTTGAATTGATCATCCATGTATTCACCAAGACTTTTACCACTGCCACCAATATTTTTCTTTACAACCATAGGAGGTGGTCCTCTTCTTTTCTCCATTCCATTATACCTACAAAACTTTGCTATATGTCCTAAGTTGTTGTATTTGTAACATGTAGGTAGTCTTATGTCCTGATTGATCTGTAGTTTACAATATCTTGCAATACACCCAAGGTTATTGCATTTGAATCATGTGATCTTGGTTGCTAATTCTTCTCGGATGTAATCTTGTTTGCTCCTTGATTGATCAATTTTCCTACATTCTACTTTCTTGTGTCCATATGCATAATAGTTATAACAGTAACCAGTAAATTTTTGAAAGGGCCTTTACCTCTACAATCTCTTTTCATGTGTCTGACTTTGTTTCATCCAAAGCATCTACCTCTGAAAGGTATGATCTAGACCTTAGGTTCTTCAAGAGTAGGTCTTTCTTCAATCTTCACTTCATGTGATTCTTCATGAGTCTTAGAATATTCTCCTTCATTGTATCCAATTCCAATCATATCTCCTTTAGGTTTATGTATATCTCTTTGTTCATCAATCTTATCATTGCTCATATGTAATTTCTCAATGTGTAACTTGGCTTGAGTGAGTTCACCTTTAATGATCTGATTGTATTTCTCTAATTATAGGCATTTGTCATTGTAGTGATCAAGTCCAGTCTTCATTTTCCCTATCTGCACATTTGCTTCTTTTTGAGTCTCTTCAACTTTGTATCTTGCATCCTTTTCATGTTTAATCTCCTTAATCATTAAAAGATTTTCTTTTTCTTTTTCTTTCTCAAGCTTCTTCAACTAGTCTGATGTGTCATTTTCTGAATCCTCCTTGATCTTTTCCATAAGGTCTTGTCTTTGATTTCTTGAAAATTCAAGTTGCTCCTTTAGTTTCTTGATAAAACCTTCTGCTCTTCTTAATTTGAATTTCAATTCACCATTCTCAGATTTTTCTTTTCTTAGGTCATCAAGTGCTACTTCAAAGTTCTCTTGCAAACTTTCTAAATCCATTATGATCTCCCTTAAGCTATTAGACTTTCTCTCCAAGGGCTAATAGTTTTGATACCAATTGTTAGGATTGAGTAATACTAAGAAGGGGAGGGGGGGGGTGAATCAATATTACAACACTTTAAATTCAACTTAAACCAATTCCAAATAAACCATATGAATTCTGAAATGAAAAGAGCATAAACACATAACACACAATACACAACTCATGACACCATTTTTTTTTTTGAGGAAACCTTGGCCAAGGGAAAACCCCTGTGGGAATGGTACCCACAACTATGTACTAAAATATAATATCCATGTTAGGAGATCTAGCTCTGTTAGGAGATGAGTATTACATAGTACATTTCCTTGTTAGAGGACTATCAACCCTGTTAAAGGTATACAAAACCCTATTAAAGGTATAGTGAGCTTACAACTCTTACATTCAATAATTATGTTACAAAAGTGTTCTTCAAGAATGAACAATACAAGCATCTTCTATGCTTTGATAGTTCTAGTTATAGTTTTCAATGGCCTCTATCAATCTTTGGTCTCCCATCTACTATCAATCATCACTAATATCCCAAACTCACATCTATATCTCACATATATTGTTCCACATATTGCTTTCACAAAATACTCTTTATTTATATCTATTTTTTCATCCAGTTGGCTCTCAAATACAATACAAAACATAACAATTACTAATGAAAATAATAAATACTAAGTCGGTGATATTCTATTACCATAATGTTGGCAATATACAATATTTATCTAACTTAGCACGTTACCATTCCATCTATCATTCCCTTAATCATCGCGACTGTTCATATGCGACTGTAACTTACTAATATCAACACCAAAACACATGTGACCTTAACTGAAGATCATACATATCCTAAAATGTCTTCCTCTCAGCTCGCAAACCATCATATAACATATATTGTCTTTGTTGACCAAAACAATACTGCAAAACTCTGTAAATCTGATTCTGTACTTAGTTATTTTCATAACTATGTCTCCAACATTCATACTTCATGCGATCACTATAACATAGGTGTTTTCATAAATGACAACCCTTAAGTGATCCATAGTGCTCTCAAAACATCACTTGCCAACAAAGTTATGTGATCAGATTTGGTGATTTTCTTGTGGCATGTTGGTGTTCTTATTGTTCTTGGCCAACATGATGATGTAGCATGTTGTAACAGATCGAGGTGTGATTTATCAATATGGAGCATATTCGAGGATGAATATTTGGATCCTTACCATGTCTTTGCCAACATATTTTGGGTATCACTAATGATTGTATTTTATTTGATTAAATATTTGTAATATAGGTGAAGTTTGAGTCGACCTTGTTCCTTTATACAAGGTTTATGAATTGTATAAATGTAATAATGTAACATCCTTTTGTGGACTAGATCGTGTGTGTGTATGAGGGATTGTACAAAGAGTATGAGTGGAATCTAAAATTGAGGTAGAGATCTGATGTATTATATACTTGGAATTGTATTTGTATGAGGAAGATATTATCAGATAGTTCATGATTAGTGTATTGTTGTCCTTCTACTTTTTGTAAGCCAACAAGCCTTCCTTTGAGGTTTTAGACCTTGTTATATTTGAGCACTAGGCCCTAGGTAGTGTGCTTGAATACATGCACATTCCCCTTGTAATACTCCTAACATGGTATAATGCATTTAAAAGAGTACATCATCTTGTGGTTTTGATACCCACCATGGTTTTTTCCCTTAAGTGGGTTTCCATGTCAAAAATATTGGTGTTATGTGTTGATTTTTATGTTGTGATCTATGATTTAATGTTTATCATTTAGATCCGAGACTTAAGATTAAGAGTTGTAAAATATTTTGAGTTTTGGGACACAACTAATTTACCCCTCCCCACTCTCATTTGTTTAATGTGTTAACTTGTTTCTATCAGTTACTACTTTCAAAATCTTGAGGTGGTGCTACTATTGGCCAAGAATGTTCAAAGATGCATATCACTAGGTGTCCAAGTATGATAAGTGCAAGTAGTTCACATGGAAACCCCAATTGGTTTCACTACCTTTAAGACCAATGGTCATAGAAGAACCTTTCCATCAATGTGGCCTAGATTTTGTTGAGCTAATTTAATGCAGTCAAGGTTGGTGAATCCAATTAAGGACTGACCAACTTTGTAGCCAATCCAATATGCAGCAAAATACACAACAAGAACCATAGATCTTTAATGAAACAAGAATCTTTATTCATCAAATCACTGATTACATGCAATGTGTCAGGCTGTAAGGCCTTCCCAATTATGGCCAATTACAAAGCAAGTAATAGTCTACAAGATCTCACAGGATCCAAATCTCTTCCACAACATCAGTATTCAAGTAGCCCAAGTTTGCAACATGTAGCACACTAGTAGGCACCCAAGAAAGATCTCAACTTGTACTCAAACTTCCAAGTGATCTTCCTACTCCTAAGCTCGTAGGCTACTAACTCTTCTTACTTGCTCCTCTTCATTCCCCCCTAAACATCTACCCGACCATCCTATAAATACTGAATCTTAGCCACAAGTCAATTGATGAAACAATTAACCCTCACAACAAATATTAAATGCTAAAACATTAGTCAGCTCTCAAATAGCCTCACAAAATAAACAAACTCTCCAAGATGGTCCCAATGGTCATCAGATCCACATAGAAGAGTGCAACATGCCAAATCTAGGTCCCCACACATCCAATGGTCAATCTATAACATGAGGAGTGCAACCCAAATTAAATGCACTAGTCGACCAAGCCGATCCAATCAAATAATCTAGTCGGCAAGAAAGAACACTGAGCAACAGAGGAAATAACTGAGTGCCAAGAACTGACCATGTTAAGCATGATTGAGCAATGCAGTTATCACCGAGCATCAAAACAACTGACGCCTTCAGTTATTGAGCATTCTTTAGAGACTAAGCACCCCGACAACCATAGAAACCAAGCAACCAGTCTCCCAAACTGAGAAAGAACTCCACCAAACCAAGATCAAAACTAACAATCTACCTTCAAAGACAAACATATTTTTTTTTGGATGATATAGGATTGCCAAGAATCCTAGGATACTCCTACATCAGACACCCTAGGTAAGAAATATTTTCTCATAAGGAAATCAGGAACGCCTCAAGGGAATTAGAAAAGGTATGCCCAATCTGTTATTCACCCATATTTCCTCTTGCCCTTCATCCCAAGTAGTCTTCACCTCATTCATCTCTTCCTATAGCAAGTTCTTCTGCTTTCCACTTTTCTTATCTTTCCAGTCTGCAACTAATAGAAACTGACTCTGACCACTACTGACCATATCAGTGCCTTAGTAGGCTTCATCCTCTTTGGAATCCTTAATCAATTCAGTATCACCTACATCTCTCTATGTCATGAATGTCATCATCTTCTATACTATCTCTATTAGAAAGACCATCTGTCTCTTGATCTCAACAAATTATTCAGATATATCATTCTTCCTCTCCTTCAAACTAGATTTTGTAGAAACAGGTTCCTCAACCTTTTTCTCTTGAGGTTTGTCATCGTCACATGGACAACACCTAATGACTCCACATCCCTTAGTCCCAGCCTCTTGTAAAGGTATCAGCTTATGTCAAAATCCTTCATGCCTAACCACATAAGTGTTAGCACGACCATCAAACAACATATTTCTATCAAACTGCCAAGGTCTACCAAGCAATAGATGACATGCATCCATAGGTAACACATCACACAATATCTCATCATGGTAAGATCCAATCTAGAAATTAGCCAGCCATTATTCTTCAACTCTAACCTTAGAAACATCTTGTATCCAACTAATCTGATAAGGATTAGGATGCTTTGTCCTCTCCAAATTCAATTTACTAACCATTTCTTCTGAAATAAAGTTCTCAAAACTTCCACCATCAACTATGACATTACATACCTTGTTTTTTCACTTACATCTAGTTTTGAACAAATTTATTCTTTGTATTGGTTCAGAGACACATGTAGCTAATCTTCTAGTGATAAGACATTCACCTTTCTCAGGAACATTCTCAATGTCTTCTTCAGCAACTAATGCAACTCTTTTCTTAGGACACTGCCAACTTCTATGACCAGCTTCACCATAGTTATAACAAGTACTAGTGAACTCATTCTTCCACCTTCCTCTCTGTCTAGCATTCTTAGTAACTTGACCATTGCTAGATCCAACATCAAGCTTAGGATTCTCTACCATATTACCTTCAGCAACTGTCTCACCAGTTTTACCACCTCGGTTCCTATTGTTCTGTCTACCTTCAAACTTCTTATTTAGCTTCTCTTCAATCTTCAATGCCATCTGATAAGCATCTCCTATTATTTTCATCCGAACAGTAAGTAATTCTTCTTGAATACTAGGTCTCAAACCATAGACATATCTAGCAAAATTCTCTTTATCAACTTCAGAATGACCAGTCCTAATCAAGATTTTGTAAAACTCCTTGGTATACTCCTGTACCAATTTTTTAGTCTACTTCAAAGCTTTCATCTTCTTAAACATGTCCAATTCATAATCCACTGGAATGAATTGCTTCTTCAACTTTTCAACCATTTGATTCCACTTAGTGATCTTTTCTTTTCATCTTCTACCTCTTTCCAACTAAACTTCTCTCCACCAAATATTTGCATGACCTTTCAACTTAGTCTTTGCAAATCTAACTCTATCAGGATCTTCTATTTCTTCATACTCAAAGTATTCATCAATCTCATTGATCCAATCAATCAATTCTTCAGGCCTAAGGCTTCCAGCAAATGCAGAAACTTCAATCTTAGGTCTCTTCCCAATCTTAGTCATAGCTTTCAAAATTTGATTCTCCTCTAGATCTCGAGCTTCTTGTATAGCTTCTTCAAAATGATCTTCCTCAAATTCATCATCACTATCCTCTTTCAAGGTAGGCTTCTTCTTTCTCAATTCCTTTTGTAGGTCTTGCACTTGTTTCTACAAAGCCCTAAAATCATCAAGATTGAATTCTTCAGTAGCCTCTTCCTCTGAGATCTCACGATTTCTCCTCGAAGGCATCTTCAAATCAAGATCTAGATGTAGACACACAAGATCCACTCAGCTCCAACAAGAATAAAATTTCCTCAAATAGGAACAAACTTCACTCTAATACCACTTAATGCAGTCAAGGTTGGTGAATCCAATTAAGGACTGACCGACCTTGCAGCCAATCCAATATGTAGCAAAATACACAACATGAACCATAGATCTATAATGAAACGGGAATCTTTATTCATCAAATCACTGATTACATGCAATGTGCTGGGCTGTAAGGCCTTCCCAGTTACGGCCAATTACAAAGAAAGTAATAGTCTACAAGATCTTGTAGGATCCAAATCTCTTCCACAACATTAGTATTCAGCTAGCCCAGGTTTGCAACATGTGGCACATTGGTAGGCACCCAAGAAAGATCTCAACTTGTACTCAAACTTCCAAGTGATCTTCCTGCTCCTAAGCTTGTAGGCTACTAACTCTTCTTACTTGATCCTCTTCATTCCCCCCTAAACATCTACCCAACCATCCTATAAATATTGAATCCTAGCCACAAGTCGGCTGATGAAACAATTAACCTGCACAACAAATATTAAATGCTAAAACATCAGTCGGCTCTCAAATAGCCTCACAAAATAAACAAACTCTCCAAGATGACCCCAACAGTCATTAGATCCACATAGAAGAGTGCAACACACTAGATCTAGGTCCCCACACATCCAATGGTCAATCCATAATAGGAGGAGCATGACCCAAATTAAATGCACCAGTTGGCCAAGCCGATCCAATCAAATAATCTAGTCGGCAAGCAAGAACACCGAGCAACAAAGGAGATAATCAAGCACCAAGAACCGACCACGTTAAGCATGACTGAGAAATGCATTTATCGCCAAGCAGCATAACAACCAATAACTTTAGTTACTGAGTGTTCTTCAGAGATCGAGCACCCTGGCAACCACAGAAACCGAGAAACTAGTCTCCCAAACTGAGCAAGAACTCCACCAAACCAAGATCAAAACTAACAATCTACCTTCAAAGACAAACATATTTTTTTAGATGATATAGGATTGCCAAGAATCCTAGGATGCTTCTGCATCATAATTAATCCTCCTAGTATAGGATATACCCACACTCTAATAGTGACAAATTACTTCACAAAATGAGTGGAGGCTATATTGATGAATAGAATTACATATGAAGTCATCTAAAATTTTATGAAGGAAAATATTCTCATCCAATTTGGAGTACCTCTAAAATTGGTTATAGGTAATTCTGCCAACTTCTCTTTGTTTGAGATAGTACTCTTGTGTTATGAAAATGGAATTACCCTAGCACATTCCTCATATTACTACCCTCGTGGTAATGGATAGATGAAATTGAGAAACAAGAATCTAGTGAAAATAATGACAAAGTTGGTTGCTGAGAACCAAAGGAATTAGCACAAAAATATTTATGAATCTCTATGAGAATATAGGACTACTCCCAAAAGATCTATATGCATATCACCTTTTAATTTGGTCTATGGAGTTGGAACTGCTCTACCATTACCATTAGAATTAGTCTCTTCCAATCTACAAACTACTATATAAGATCATAAATTTCAAAATTATTTGGAGAAAATGATCATGTAACTAATGAAAATTGATGAATAAAGGGAGGATATGGTAGACATAATTTATCTGCATCAAGCAGGAGTTAAGCATATTTTTTATAAGAAAACTAGGCCTAAAATTTTTATGGAAGTACACATTGTATTGTTGTGGAATAAAAGAAGAGATCCTACAAGGTTTGATATAATTAACCCTCCATGTACCTCATAAGTACAAGTGTGACTATTGGATCCATGTGAATGGATCCTACCTGAAGAAGACAATTTGGATAGAAGAATTAATATGGTGATTAAAAGAACCCAAATGTGTGTTACAAAGAAGAAAGGGAATGTTAAAATGTATACATGTTTAGGAGGAACAAAACCCCCAAACTAGATTGACTTGGTACATCCAAAACCCTCTCCCATAAGTGCTACTTCCTAGGGACCATCTTTAAGAAATCCAAGAAGAAGAAGAGATGGGAAATCTCCTTAAAAGAATCAAAACCCTAAGAAAAATTGTGGAGATGGTTATTTATCTGATTTAGGGATACGAGAATCAAAAGAGATTCAAGAGGATGATGGAAAAGGAAAGATGATAACTCAAATACATAGCAAAAAGATGCAACAAATGGTAAGTCCAAAGTCATCCAATAAAAATAACCCTATTTCCTACTCTTAATGTAATGCAAATTGCTTCCAAAAATTTATCTTCTATTTCATGGTTGGAAACATCATTGTCCAACAAGATAATTTTGGAGACACTTAGGTGATCATCTAGAAATATGTCATACCCTAACTACTACAATCTCCAACTCCTCTAAAAAGAAAGAAACCCAAAACTACCTCTTGCTTCATAGAAAGTGATGACTCTAATCACATTTTTATAGAAATAGCATATTTTACTACTCAAAAAGATCTTAGAAAAGCTACAATAATCAATTTTAATATCACCCATGTGGATATGGTAACCCCTGCCCCCCCACGATGCATAGATGTAGATCTACATAACTTGCATATTTTGGTTGTTATGGTTATGGATAGATTAGAGAAAAATAAGTTTAATAAAAAAAATTGATGCCGATAGTTGAATCATTATTAGAATGTTTGAGGTCTCTATTAAGTCCATTTTGTACTTGCCTCCCAATTTTTCCCAAGCTATCTTAGATCCAAAATATGATGGCATTGAAGAATTAATCTCCTAATTGTAAATTGACAATCAATTTGGTAGGATTTCCTGAGATTGGATTAAAGATTTGAAAACTAAAGGTATGTCTTTAACTGACAACTTGAGTAGATCCTACAATGAATTGGTAGTGGCCAAAAGTGGTGTGTCATTATATATTTTGATTGCAAAGATGGAGGAAGTTGTGAAAAAGGAGACTGTCAAACTACTATAGTAAATTGTTGATATGGGGCTTGGCATGGAAATGACCAAAGGTATTGTTGGTGTAATTAAGGTATTTTACCTTGGTTAATTCACACCTAGGTACTAATTACACTTCACTTAATCTTACTTAGAGAATTTCATAAAAATAGTTCGAGTGTTTCAACTTTAGGTGGACTTATCATGTTATCATTTTACTTATAGTGGATGGGCTTTTCCACCTTTGGTGGGTAATCCACCTTTTGTGGTATTATCTCTTTATCACCTTCCATCTTTAATGGACGTGTTTCACATACTTTATTCCACTTTTTAGGGTGGTCCATCTTTATTAGACATGTTACACATACTTTATTCCACATTGGAGGGTGATCTATCTATAGTGGATATGTGAGTCCACCTTAGGTGGGTGATAGATTTTCATGTTGGTTATCATGTAATGAGAAAATGGAGCTTTTCATTGTCGCATTCACTCCTTTTTACTCATCTTGGTTATATAACCAAGGGATCTCTAATGTAATATTCACTCCACTTGATTCTAGTTGAATCAATCCAGTTATTGTATTACATTCTTGGTGAGAATATAGTTTATTATTATCATATTATTTATCTATTTTTATACTACTTTCTATTACCTCTATATCTTGGGTGGATATCTTCATAACCAAATCTTGCATGTTATTAGAGTTGATGTAGGAGTATCTTGGGTTTATGGAAATCCTGGATCAACCAAAAATATGTTAGAGCTTGTTTGGCTCCTCAGTAGCTTATTTTGTTTACTTAGTAACTACTTTGAGTTCTTGGTGAAGTGTTCATGTTGATCACTGGTGAGCTCAATTACTACTTTGTAGTTTCTTTTATCGAGTTGGTTCAGTAGTGTTCGGTGTTTCTTGGTTGTTGAGTTCACCGACTAGTGGAATTTAATTGTTTGATGTTGGCTGACTTGTGTTATTAATTTTGGTCATGATATTAATGTTGGGATCACTCATTGGGAAGCATGTGGACCTAAATCTAGGTTGTTTCTTTCTCCAATGCTAGAGCTAATGGATATTTAGAGCCAACCTATTTAGTGGCCTCTTGTATAAATAAGTAGATCTAGTCTAGGATTAGGAAGGGAGTTTTTTTTAGAGAAGAAGATAGAATCTAAAGTTTTGGATCCTTGCATGTATGAAGATTTTTCTATAATTGAAATTATTTGTATTGGTCATAATTGGGAAGGCCTTACAATGAGTCATGTATGGAGTTTGAATGAGATAATGAAAGATATATACATTCCTTCTCTCTTTCTCTATTGTGTTGCTTCCGAGTTGTTGTTCTGCAAGGGGTTTGATGATTGGGAGTGCCTTTTTCCTTGAGTATTATTCCTCCTTTGCATCAAGTGGTATCAGAGTGATGGTTAAGATCTAGATTTTCCTTCTTGTAAGCCCTAGCTAGTGATATTTGGTGTGGGGTAGCAGATATGATATGATCTACAATTGTAGAAGGCTTCAAGATGGTTCAAGGAAGGTGAGATATAGATCCATGCTTAGCTGATATGCTAAGGAAAATTGTTGCTAGGTTATAAGCTATTGAAATATCCCAGCACCAAGGAAGACATCTTGAAGATGTTAGTGATGATAAAATAGAGGAAGAAGTGCAGGGAGAGGTTGCACCAGTACCTGTGATAGATCAATGTGAAGAAATATTCTTGAAGGTATTGACTAGTTTGAAGTCTACACCATAGCTTAACCCTCCCGAGTATAGTGGTAAACTAGATTCAGATGAGTTATTAGACTAGATAACTGAGATGGAGAAATAATTTGAATATGAAAATATATTGAAGGAGAAAAAGGTGAAATTTGCAAGCACAAAGTTGAAAGGTCATGTATTTTTTTGGTGGGAGCATTTTCAATTAGACAACAAGAAGAAAGGTAAAGACAAAATTAAGGTATGGAATAAGATGGTGAACAAATTAAAAGGAAATTTCCTACCTTGTGATTATCAGATTAACCTAGCTAGGAGAATGCAAATATTGAAGCAAAAAGATAATTCGGTGAAAGATTACACTGAGGAATTTTACAAATTGGATATCAGATCTAGACATACTAAAGATGAGGTGGAAATAAATGCAAGGTACCTGAATGGGTTAAGGACTTCTATCTAAGAAGAAATTAGTTTGGTGAAAATGGAGAGTATTGAAGAGGCTTATCAATTTTCCCTAAAAGCTAAGGAGAAATTGAATAAAAGGTATGAGAAAAAACAAAGAGGAAGAGGTGGTAGATTCATTAGAGGAAGAGGAAGATCCTATGGTGAAAATAGTAGATCTGATCAGGATAAAACAAACCAAGACAAAGGCAAGACTAAGTGGAAAGGTGAAAGTTCCTTTTGAGGAAGAGGTAACTACACCTGAGGTGGCTATGGTAGAGGAGGATTCCTTGGAACTTGTTACAATTGTGGAGGACATAGATCATTTGAGTGTACACATGCAAGTAAGAAGGTTGGTAGTAGCAGAAATGCCTTAGTATGGGAAGGTTCACCAAATGAGCCTAAGAAAGAAGGAAACCTAATGGTTAGAAGAGCATTATGGAGTGAAAGGACCAAGGAAGATCTGGTAATAAAGAGTTTGTTCAAGACCAGATGTAGAGTTGCAAAAAAAGTGTGGAAAGTAATCATTGATAGTGGGAGCTCAGAAAATAGGGCATCAGAAGAAATGGTTGCAAAGATGTAGTTGGAAAGGTTGAAACGTCTGAAGCCCTATCAAATTTCATGGATCAAGGATGAGCATACACTAATGGTGATTGAACAATGTTTTGTGAATTTGATGATTGGAAAGTACAATGATAAGGTGTTGTGCGATATTATGCCTATGGATTGTTGTCATATTTTATTGGGTAGACCTTGGCAATATGATAGACATGCTATACATGATGGGAGATTGAATAAATATACTATTTGGGTTCATGGAAAGAGACAAATCTTGTTTCCTTTGGTTGAAGAATTTTTTGGTGAGATATGTACATCTATGAAAGTTTTTTTTATGGAAGGTGGACAGTTTGTTAAGGATTTGAAGAAGAATGTTGTTTTATATGCTTTGAGTCCTAACCAATCGAGTGAGAAAATAGAAGATAAGGTGTCGATAGAGCTTGAGAATTTTCTCACCGAGTATAAAAGATCATTTTCGATAATGAACCTAATGGTTTACCATTGATGAAAAGCATCAGTCATTGTATGGATCTAATTCTTGGAGCTAGTTTGTTGAATAAAGAATCACATCAGTTGACACCAACGAGAATGAGGAACTTAACCGACAAGTTAATGAGTTGTTGTAGAAAGGATTGATTAGAGAAAGTTTGAGTTCATGTGCAGTACCAATTGTATTGGCACCGAAGAAGAATTGAGAATGGTGAATGTGTACTGATTCAAGAGAAATTAACAAGATAACAGTTAAGTACTATTTCCCTATACCGAGAATGGATGACATAATGGATTGTTTGAGTCGAGAAAGATATTTCACTAAGATTGATTTGAAGAGTGGATATCATCATATTAGAATTAGAGAAGGTGATGAATGGAAGACTACTTTTAAGATAAAGGAAGGTTTGTATGAGTGGTTGGTTATGCCTTTTGGTTTAACTAATGCATCGAGTACTTTTATGAGGTTAATGAATGAAGTTTTGAAGAAATTCTTTGGTAAATTTGTGATTGTGTACTTGGATGACATTCTAATATTCAGTAAATCAAGAGATCATTTGTTTCACATTAGACAAGTATTGCAGAGATTGAAAGAGGAAAAGTTATTGATTAATTTGAAAAAGTGTTCATTCATGAAAGAGGAGATTGTGTATTTGGGATTTTTTATTCCAGATGATGGTTTGAAGATGGGTCCTGAAAAGGTTGAAGATATATTTGATTGGCCTACACCTGAGAATGTTAGTGAGGTAAGATCATTTCATGGATTGGCAAGTTTTTACCAAAAGTTCATTAGAAATTTTAGTTCTATTTGTAATTCTATGATCAAAACTATGAGAGGAGATAAAAGAGAGTTCAAGTGGACACATGGAGATGACAAGAGTTTTGAGACTTTGAAAAAGAAAGTTGTTGAATTTCCTATGTTAGTTTTACCTAATTTCAATAAGGTTTTCCAAGTTGAGTGTGATGCAAGTGGAAGTGTAATAGGAGTTGTGTTGAGTCAAGAAGGTAAACCTGTTTCTATCTTTAGTGGAAAGTTGAATGGTGCTAAGAGGAAATATTTTGTCTATGATCAAGAATTTTATGCTATTGTTCAAGCCCTGAAGAAATGGAGACATTATTTAATGCCAAAAGAATTTGTGTTGTATGCTGATCATAAGGCTTTACAGTAATTGGGTAGTTAGAATAAGTTGAATCAGAGACATATGAAATGGGTTGAGTATTTGCAAAATTTCACATTTGTGATAAAGAATAAGAGTGGAGTATCTAACTAAGTTGTTGATGCATTGAGTAGAGGAAGATCTTTGATGACGGAAATGAGACTTGAGGTTCTTGGTTTAGATGATATGACGAATTTGTATGAAATTGACCCTGATTTTTCTGAACAATGGAGAATGTGTAGAGAACCTATACTAGATCAATTGTGTAAGTTTGAAGACTATTTCAATCAAGAAGGTATGTTATTTAAAGGAATTCAGTTATGTATACCGAGAGGATCAATGAGAACTAATTTGATAAAGGAAAAATATAGTAGTGGTTTGGCTAGACATTTTAGAATTGATAAGGCATTGAGTTTTCTTAAGGAAAAGTAGTTTTGGCCTCAGGTGTATAAGGATGTTCAAAAATTTGTGAAGATTTGTGAAGTTTGTCAAGTTGCAAAATGAGTAAGTCAGAATACTAGATTGTATACACTAATTTTTGTTCCTGAGAAACCATGAAGAGATATCAGCATGGATTTCATTCTTGGCTTACCGAGGATAGTAAGAGGTAATGATTCCATATTTGTTGTTGTGGATAGGTTTTCCAAGATGGCACATTTCATACCATGTAGAAAAAAATCATATGCAGTACATATAGAAGATATTTTCTTTAAATAAATTGTCAGATTGCATGGATTACCGTGGAGTATCATCTATGACCAAGACAATAAATTTGTTGTTTATTTTTGGAGGAAGCTGGACATCGAGTTGAAATATAGTTCTACATTTCATCCATAGACCAATGGACAAATGAAGGTTGTAAATAGGAGTTTGGGTAACCTATTGAGATGCTTAGTTAGAGACAAACTGAGTAGTTGGGACTCAATTATAGCACAAGTAGAGTTTTCATACAATAGTTTAGTGAATAGGAGTACTAGAAAAACACCTTTTGAGATTGTTACTGGCACACAACCGAGAGGTATATCAAACTTGAGAGATATTGCTGGGGAAGAAAAGAGAAGTGTTAAAGGAGAAGAATTTGTTGAGTTTATGAAGACATTGCATGAGGAAGTGAAACATAAGTTGGAGCAGAATAATAAAAAATACAAAGATAAAGATTCTAATGTTGGTGATGAAGTAATCATTCATTTGAAGAAAGGCATATTTCCTGTTGGAACATATGGTAAGTTGAAGATGAAAAAATGTGGTCCCTACAAGGTATTGAAGAAATTTGACAGTGGAAATGCCTATGAAGTTGAGTTACCTAATGACATGGATATATCACCTATAATCAACATTTCAAATTTGTATAAATATCATGAATCTAATGAAGAAGTGATAGTACCAAGTGATTATCCTAAGAAGAAGAGAGAGGAAGTTGAACAGATTTTGGATTAGAAAGTTGGAAGACGCACAACAGGAAAGGATTACATGGAGTATTTGGTTAAGTGAAAGAATAGACTGATTGAGGATAGTACAAGGATTTCTCAATCTGAGTTGGATTCAGCTTGGGTTGTACCTGAAACATGATTCAAAGAATCATTTCTTTCCAACCTCGGGTGTCTGATGCAAGAGCATCTTGGGTTTATGGAAATCCTAGATCAACCAAAAATATGTTGGAGCTTGTTTGGCTACTTGATAGCTTATTTTTTTTTCTCAGTAACTACTTTTAGTTCTCGGTGAAGTGTTCATGTCGGTCACTAGAGATCTCAGTTACTGCTTTGTAGTTTCTTTTACCAAGTTGGTTCGGTAGTGTTTAGTGTTTCTCGGTTGATGTGTTCACCGAATGGTGGAATTTAATTGTTTGATGTTGGTTGACTTGTGCAGTTAATTTTGGTCATGATATTAATGTTGGGATTTCTCATTGGGAAGCATGTGGACCTAAATCTAGCTTGTTTCTTTCTCTAATGTTGGATCTAATAGATCTTTAGAGCCGACCTATTTGATGGCCTCTTGTATAAATAAGTAGATCTAGTCCAAGATTAGGAAGGGAGTTTTTTTTTAAGAGAAGAAGATAGAATCTAAAGTTTTGGATCCTCGCATGTATGAGGACTATTTTGTAATTGAAATTATTTTTATTGGCTTTAACCAGGAAGGCCTTACAACCCGACATGTATGAAGTTTGAATGAGTTAATGAAAGATATCTGCATTCCTTCTCTCTTTCTTTGTTGTGTTGCTTCCGAGTTGTTGTTCTGCAAAGGGTTTGATGCTTGGGAGTGCCTTTGGCCCTGAGTATTCTTCCTCCTTTGTGTTAGGAGCCCATAAAGTGACATTGATTTTATATTTGAGATAATTTTGGTGCATATTGGGGTTGATGCATTTCATGGCTTTCTATTGTAGATCAAAATTGGAGCCTGCTGGTAGAAATCATAGGTTGGAATCATATTGAAGAGGTACAAAACCCTCAAGATCAATGTTTCTTTTATGCAAATCAGATACTAGAGGCTAATTTTATAGCCATTTGAATTTTGGTGGTGCAATGACAATTCGGCCATTATAATTACATGGGTGATTTTCAAACAACAATATCTTAGTCATCTAGACTCTTTTTTTTAGCAATTTCTTTTATTTGGGGTAGAATTTCATGCTCTACACATTGGTGCAAGTAGTTTGTAATCTTGGTGCCTGGATTTCTTAGGTTATTGCATAATCTCATTCTTTCAACTTCCAAGGCTTTGTTCAAGTTCATATGGACTCCTTTTCAAGTGCATTTTTTTTTAAATCGCATAATTTTTTCTATATTTTATAATAGTGCTAACAATTCATAGTGACTGTTATAAACATTATACTTTCAGAATTTGGTTATTTTTGCAATTGTAATGCATAGACATTATTTTGGTATTTTTCATAGTGATCTAAGTATATTTTAGTCTAATTGTGGAAATTGTAATCATTGAAATAAAAAGTCCAAGAATGTAAAAGAAAAAGAGAAAAAAATATTTTTCCTTTATTATTTAATAAATATTTTAGTAATAAAATGTTTTTAAATTTTTTTTATAATTTTGTAAAATAAATTTCAAAAAAATAAGAAAATTTGGGAAAGAGATGTTTTCTTGTCCACCTAATACATATTGTAGAAATCTATCTTCCAACTGGCAACTAGGGAGGTCAGTTACTCCTATGTTTTCTTGGAACATCATTCATATTGAAGGGAATCATCATTGACAATTTGTCACCCATTCTTAATGGCATCATTATCAGTTCTCATATTTGCATCTATGTTGTATTCTCTTGAATGAGCTATGTTGTGCACACATTGATATAAAGTTTCATTCTTCTATGTGCATTAGCATTTGTTACATATTTGATGTAATCCTTTTCTACTTCGTAGATTATGAATTATCCTGTGAGACTTAGTGCATGGCTTGAGTTGACACTTAGAATATACCAATTTTTCATTAGTGAGTACCCAATTGATTCTCAAGAAGGTGTCTCAATGCTCAATCTTCATCATACTACAGTTGGTGAATCATCAACCTTTTTTCATTAACACTAGTACCTAGTTTTGTCACACTTTGACATTATTGGTGTAATATTGGCTCTATTTGTTTTTCCTATAGATTGTTGTTGGTTGTCATACTAGACCATCTTGGTAAGAGATTCTATATTGAGCAAGGATTTGTGGCCTTTCCTCTTCACTCTAATGTGAGGGTCTCCATAACCAAATCCTATAGGTATAATATCATCTCAAGACATTCCTTGTAGGACATGAATCTACAGTGTTGAGTGGAAGTGTAGGGGCCTATAGAAAAAATAGAAAAATAGAGAAAGTTATTAAAAAGGGAAATGAGATGGTCGCTCAAATGATATAGGAGTTTAAGGATATTGGTTGCGAGCTAAAAAGGAAGGATAACTTAGGAATCACCTCTAGCAATGAACTTTAAGTAGAATATCAAAATATTGATGCCATAGCCAATCCTAAAACATTCAGCAAGGAGAAATTTAATGAATTAGCTTGAATAAATACATTCTGAATGTGGTATGTGATTCATCATCGCACTTTCATTACAAAGTGATAGTCTACAATTGATTGAATATCTTGATGGAATGAATGGACAAGTAAAAGACAGTGATTAGAGATCACCGAGCTACTAAAGTGATATGTAAGGCAATTAAATCAGTCAATATTTTGTCATTGATGTCAACTAGTTTTGATTGTACTTATCATGATAGTTACAACCATCTTAAGAAGAAAAATGGTAAAGGAATGAGATATATACATGAAGATGAGATGGATATGGAAGATATGGATATGTTATACAATGGGTAACTTATTGATGATTCTATGATATCATGTTGTTGACTTGATTGTATTACATGAATTTGTTATGTATTGAAGATCAGAACTAAACAAGTTTATGTGGTCGGTAATTGAAGATTCCAGTATACACCGAGCTAGTGTAGTGTATACTGAGTATAGTATTAATCGAGTAGGTGTTCACTAACACATTATGATATTGACCGAGTGAAAGAAACAAAAAAGTTTACAATAGCCAATTGAATTGATGAGCTAGACAATTGCTTATGATTCCAAGGTAGATAGTTTTTTATGATGATCTAATGGCTGCCAAAATTCATGATTGATTGAATGGAGAAGGATGAAAGGTGTTATAGACACAATTATTGAGGAAGCTTGAAGTGGTAAAAGGAACATTGGAGATTAAGAGGCAAAATCTAACGAATGAGAAGCAAATAGTTTATGAAGTCTATTTAAAGAGACATGAGATAATTTATTGAGTTTGGGATTATTGACACTATAGGAAAATTTGCCTGAAAGGATTGTTGCACTGTTGATCAAACTAGTTATAGACAGAACCAAGCTAAACTACAGGCGTTACTATGTGATAGAGAATTATTCACCGAGTTGAATGAAGTTGGAGGATATGAAGGATTGAATTGAATGTTGATCAAAGGAGGTATTTTGAGCTTAGCATAGATCTGAAAATCTATAAATATTAGTTGTATTTGAATTAGATCATTACTGTATCAGCTTAACCATTGTTACAGAAAATCTCTTAACCAAGTGGACTTAATAGTCTTTTTTGTATTTCAATATGACATTCAATGAATGTTGTTAGTTTTCTTGTTGACCCCATAGTGAATGTTGGTCAAGGGAGAATTGTTAGTGATAAATCCTCTAACCAGGTCACACCTCACTGTGTGTTTTGTAATATTTGACAGGGTTGGCTCTTAACCGAGCTCACTTTAGAAGAGTGAATTATATTTTTGGGTTACCGGTCCCAGGTGGTTTTTCCCCTAACAGGGTTTCCATGTTAAAAATCTATGTTTTATGTATATTTGTTGTGATTGGATTATTATTTTACTTTACACATTTCATAATTAATCTAATCGGTAAACACAGTATTGAATATGCTAACAATCGGTAAATGAAGAGAAAGTTATTGTTGATAGCTTATCGAGTTGATAATTTGTTTGAAAATTTTGAATATATACATCTAGGAGTTTTGGGACTATAGGATAACTAGTATTGACTGATTCACCCCCCCTCTTAGCTAGTTATCTAACACAAAGGTTCAATAAAAAAAGGAGGAAGATATTTTGGGCCCTATTGAGCAAAAATGTGAATATTCTAGATCATAACAAAATAATGGCTGCTACTCAAGCTTTGTCGGTATATAAATAGTAACCAATTCAACAAACCCCAACTTATTCAGGAGGACCTAGTAGGATGCCATGATTTTGTATAATTAATTTTTATTTATAATATTACTTATCTTTTACAATTTGAATTTCCCATTTTAGAATTAAATTTTTTTTTTCAGAATCGGTTATGGTAATTGTAGGATATTTTTCTTGGAAAACATTCTTTAAATATGTAAAGGATTCAAGATAAAGGGATTCACAAATTTTGAAATCCCTCTTGTTCTTTGAGACGTGAGTGAGACTCAATTTTAGATTTTGTAAATCAATCTTGAAATTTGAATGAAATATCAGCTATTGAATTTTGTAGACATCTTTGTGTGTCCAATTTAAATGTATGTTCAAGTTTGAAACTTCATTTACAAATAAGTTAAACCAAAATATTATTTGTGATATGGATGTTTATGTGAATGTCATTGTCCTCAGTTGTTGATATTTCATGTTTATAGCTTTGAGATGTTTCATATTTAATGATTTATATTTAAGTGAATTTTTATATTCAAAGAAGTTGTATTTTGTGATAGGTGAATCTTTCAGTTCATCTTTTGGTTAAATTTTGATGCATGGGCATTGGGTTATTTTATTTAGTTTTCTTGTTTCAGTCTTATTAGAAGAAACTGGTTTGGGTAAAGGAATATATTGTCACCACATGGGGTAGAAATTAGATAATAAATATAGTTTCCTTTGACAGGAGGAAGTGAACACTTGAGGATTGTTGGAGGAATGACAATCAAAGTAGATGAAGTGGAATAATTTGTAGGTGAATGAATAAAAAATTTCTTATAAACATTAAAGATTAGTTGAGAAATGGTTAGAAAATGAATAGAGGAAACAAAAGACCAATTGATAAAAGAGAAGGGGTTCATTGGAAAGCATTGCATATAGTGGCTTCCAATGAGAGTAATGAAGGGGGCATAATAGAAGAAAGGTCGTCAAATTTGATTGCCTGGATGGAGGAATGAAGGGGGACGAATAGAAGAAAGGATAACAAAGTTGATAGCTAAGATGGAGGAATGAAGGAGGCTAAATTGAAAAAAATTGGCATAGGTTGAACTGAGGAATGAAAAGGGTTGTAAGGAAGTATGGCATCGAGGAAAGGAAGTGGCCTAAGAAATGAAAATGTAGGCATAATAAGGAAGAATGAGATGGGTGAAGTTTAAGATTTACATGAGAAGGGGTTGAGAATGAATGAAGTAGCAACAAATATGGTAGGAAATAAATTGATAGAATGATCCTAAGATCTATGTTGGGAGAAAAAAGACATTCATTATGTAATTGTAATCATCAATGTGGAAGTTTAATGAATAAATAAATGGTTTTTGGTTAATGTATAAGTAGTTTTGATTGTCCATGTTGTTTGTTGGTTATTGATTATCGAGTTAAATTATTATTGTGTATTTATGACTGCATGTTAATGATTTGAAAGTTGTCTTTTAACTATGAAATTAATGTTACTATTTTTTCAGTAAGTCTATGTGAGAGCATTTGAGTCAACAATTTGGTATTAAAGAATGAGTATGTAAGGGATTGTTTCATTAGTTTGGTATCAAAACCAAAAAGATTTGGGTTGGGAAGAAATTGTTGGTCATAGATATTTGAGGAAGTATGTGTACTGCAAACTAATATGTTAATAAGAATAAATTGGTTGCCAAAAGAGTGGACAGAGGAAAAAGAAAAAGAAAATCCTAGGTGAGGTATCAAGAAGACAAGTACAAAGGTTAGAAAGATGCAACAACAAGATAAGAAAGAAAGCATCAAGAATATGAAGACAGATGCAAACAAGAAAGATGCAAAGATTGATAGAGAGATGGTAGATTTCAATATAGAATTAGAGAAGTGTAAGATATTGGCAATGGCTTGAGGAGAGAATCCAAGAGTTTGTATGATGTTGGCCAATGAGAAAAAAGGTGAAATGACTTGTAAAGATGATTGTTAAGAAAATAAGAAGAAAAAAGATGGTTTCCTTAAGAAGAAAAGATAAAAGTATGAGAGGAACAATTTGACTTTCTTTGGAAAATATCTCCTACTTATTAATTAATTATCTTAAGGGGATTCATAATTAATGGTTCATAAGGCACAACACTTGTTGAAGGTTTTACAAATGGAGTTGCAAGAAAACTAGGTTTAACCTTGAAGGAAACTTTGTGGTTAAGCACACTTGAGCTGGAGTAGTACTAGGATGGATGAACTCCTAAGAAGTTCAAGTGCTTCATCTCTATGAGAATCACCTAGATGCAATGAGTGCTAAGTGTTCAATTCATTCTCACAAGAAATGGGTTCTTGTGAACCACTGCTCATAAAACATTTGTCAAAGAGTTTGACTCAAAAACTCATAGTTGAATCCTGATGACAATATTACAACTTGACTTATTGTGGAAGATATATCCTACTTATCAATTGATGAGCTTAAGGGGTTTTATAATGAATGGTCTATAAGGTACAACACTTGCTGATGGTTTTGCAAATAGAGTTGCAAGCAAAGTGGTCTTAACCTTGGAGGAAACTTCATGGTTAAGCTTGCTTGACCTAAATTAGTACTAGGATGGGTGACCTCCTGAGGAGTCTGAGTGCTTCACCTCTATGAGAATATCCTAGATGCAATGAATGCAAAGTGTTCCATACATTCTCATGAGAAATGGGTTCTTGTGAATTACTACTCATGAAACATGGGTTAATGAGTTTAACTCAAAAACTACATAGTTGAATCCTAATAGAAATATCACAATTTGACTTGTTGTGGAAAGTATCTCCTACTTATCAATAGATGAGTTTAAGGGGATTTATAATGAATTCTTTGTAAGGCACAACATTTGCTGAAGATTTTAGAAATAGGGTTGCAAGCTAAGTGGGCTTAATCCTAGGGGAAACTTTGTGGTTAAGCATGATTGAGTTGGAGTGGTACTAGGATGGTTGACCTCCCAAGAAGTCCCAGTGCTTCACCTCTATGAGTATCACCTAGATGTAATGAGTGTTAAGTGTTCCATTAATTCTCATCAGAAATGGGTACTTGTGAGTCACTATTCATAAAACATTAGTCAATGAGATTGACTCAAAAATGACATAGTTGAATCCTGATAGAGATATCACAAATAGATTAAGGATAAAAAAAAAAATTTAATGTGGAAGAAGGATAAAAAAAGACAACAAGCTCACATTTGTGAAGAATAATTGTGGAATTGAGAAGAGGCATTGTGCAGTTGGAATCATTTGTCATTGTACCAAAAGATTTAACTATCAATGCTCGATACAAAGGCATAATTTAAACCGACCCATAAGAGGTGGTTAATCCATATCATAAATCTCCAAGGAGGTGTTGACCACCAAGTCAAAAATATCCCACTCAGCACTGACTAATCATTCAACACCCACTAAACCCATGACCCAAGGCTCTAATACCAATTATTGGGATCATTTGTAATTGCACCAAAAGCTCAAACTATCAATGCCCAGTACAAAGGCCAAATTTAACCCAACCCACAGGAGGCGGTTAAGTCATGTCATGAATCTCCAAGGAGGTGCTGACTACCAAGTCAACACTGACACCATGAAGGTAACATGGCAATGAAACCTAAAGGAAAGAGGAAGAAGAAGAAGATTGAAGATGAAAAGGATAATAATGATCAAGAGTATGTAAGATAATCTGAGAAGAGGAAAATTGAGGATGTAAATAAAGATGGAGCAAAAAAAGCATTGACTGATGAAATACCAAAGGAGAATAGACAAGAAGCAACTATAAAGAAGATTAAGGAGAATACATTCCAAGTAAAAGGTAAGCAAGTTGAATCAGATGGTTTGGATAATGACGCTTTTGAATTTTGAATGAAATTCTTAAAGAAGATGAAAATGTTAGAATATATGAGGAAGTGTTGGACTTGGTTGTCATTGATGTCAAAACATCTTACTGAAACTCTGGTCATTTCAATTGGTGTTTAACATATCTTGTTAGTTGTCAGTAGTGTAACAAGAATTTTTCGTCGTGCATAAGGAAGGTTCAGTATGAATACATCTTAATTTCCTTTATGTGTCAAGATATTAAAAGATGGATGAGTGTATCGGCTACAACATATTCAAATCAGTACCCTATTAGTGGTAATGGTTATTTCATGTATCCATATTTTAGACTTGGTTGAGGCATTCAGAAGGCTTCAATAAATGCAACGTGTATTATAATATCCTAAGTTTCACCTATTTGTGGATTGTATTATAGCATGTTTGTAGTGCCCAAAAAGAAGAGAAAAACACAACAACAACAACAAATTTAAGACGTTAAAAGTTAACTAAGCTAACACAAGTTACTACATTCACACAAAATGATGTAGAGAGAAACAATCTGCCGAAATAGTTTAAGTGTCCAAAAACATCACAAAGGTCCAACTAGAAGTACGTTGACCAAGTTTGACTAAAAGTCAAACTACGTAGAGTAGCTTCCAAATTATCCTACAGGGATCCCTAAGCTGCATCCTTCGATCGGCACATAAACTAAGATAGTTGACTAAAGTCAACCATGCATTGATAAACATGCAACTAGGCTAAAAGGGTTCTTTACTCAACAAGGAATGCCTGTGCACACAAACTAAGGTGATTTGACCTAGGGGTTTGACTAAGGGTTGACCAAAAGTCAACTATGCATGAAAATGGCCAACGATGCCACTAAGGCTTTAAAATTCCTAAAGGGACGATAAGATGTGGTTAAAACAATCCTCTCGATGAATACATTTATCC
>BSBK01012401.1:187500-200833 GCA_027943335.1 Chamaecyparis obtusa
TCTAAGAGGCCTCCCTAAAAATAGGGGTGGTGGTAGACTAACACAAGAGGAGAAGCCTAAGTATCAAAAATATAACACAAGCCTCACATGGAATTGGTATGACCATCTACACAAGATGCAGTCAAAAATTTTCCTTACACTAGTACATTTGAGACCTTTTTCTGACGGTCGAACGTCTAAATTTAGACAGTAAACTGTTGATTAATTGACACCACTCGGCGTCACAGTTTCTTAGTTGTAAAAATTGATGGTTTTGTTAGCCATCATAATTACGACAACCATGGCCATTGTAAAAAGAGGGTGTCAACATAGTGAACCTGTTGTCGGACCTATTTGTGGCCATTGCAATTGGGATGCCTATCCATCACAAAAAATAACAAACGATGATGATCTGTCAGAATCTTTCGATGGGTAGCCATCATTTGTAACATGTTCATCGATGGAAATGCTTTTAATGCAATGGATATTTGTCAAAAATGTATGACACATATTTGTCGTTTGTGGTTTGTAACAATGACTATGTTGTACATGCGATGGACATGCGTTGGACATTTACGACGGATATCCATTGTTAATTATTGTTTTTCAACAATGATGCTTTTAATGCGATGGATGTTTGCGATGGACAACCATCACTATTTTGAAGCCATCGTAGTTACAATGATAATCATTTTTTAAAATATATATATATATATATATATATATATATATATATATATATATATATATATATATATATATATATATATATATATATATATATATATATATATATATATTTGTCGATTGAGTTGGTATCATTTCAAAACGGTGTTTTTGCAGAGAAGGTTCTTGCTCATGATTTGGTTATGGATCATTCAGAGATAACTTTGTAGTAGATTCACTAGCGGCTCATGGATTATTGAGTCGAGTCTAGAGACTTGGATTTGGAATGGATCCTACCGAATCAAGACTTGTGACAACTACTACTCCAGCACAATTTGGAGATAACTTTGCAATAGATTTGGTAGTGGCTCATGGATTATTGAGTTGAGTCTAGAGACTTGGATTTGGAATGGATCCTACCAAATCAAGACTTGTGACAGCAACTGCTCTAGCACAAGAAGCTAGTGCGATAATTAGAGATGCATTCTTCTTAATGTGGTCATGGGATATATGTGGACCTGATTGCATTCGGATATGATTCAAGTGACTTCTTGACTTCTTTGGTCTGAATTTGATGTGCGGGTTCACGGTGTAGTCTATGGTGTTTCTTTGCGAGTAGGTTCTTAACAGAGATCTGTTGATTTGGTAGCCATTGAGATGGATCGATATATATTTGTTGTACATGGATTGAGATCTTAAATTATTGAGCTTCTCTTTATTTTGAGAATACTTTAACATTCTCTACTTAACAGGGCCAACCACGTGAAGGTGGAAGCTCATCTGACCCCTCCTAGGAGCCTCTTATGACCCTTTACGACATTTTACGATATCTAAGATGTATTCTTAGAGATCATAAATGGTCGTAAAGGGTCATAAGGGGTCCTGAGACACAATAGCTGGGAAACATAAATGTAGGCATCATGGTCACAATTTTTTGGAAACACAACATAATTGAGTGGTATACCCAGATGATGCAATGCAACTACTCCTCTAGTTCCATGGCTACACTACATAAACAAAACCCAAAGATAAAGAATAAATTTAGAGAGTGCAGAAGAGTGATAACAACCAAAATAATATAGGGACCTGTATTACTTTGGTCGTTCTCGCTCTCCTCCGCTCTCTAAATTTATTTTTTATCTAAGGATTTTGTTTACCATAGTGTAAACTTGGAACCAGAGGAGTGATATATAGTTGTGTTGCATAGTTTGGGTATATCATTCAATTATGTTATGTCTCCAAAAAATTGTGATTATGATGCCTACATTTATGTTTGTCAACTATTGTGATATCTACATTTATGTTTCTCATTTGTCGTGTTTATGTGCATGTTCTTTATGTGTATCTACTAGAAATTCTATAAAAAAAATCAGTATCTACAATATCCCTCTGTTAACCACATTTATGCATATGGTCGCAAAAAAGTAGCACACAAACTACACAAAGAAGGCATCGCAGAAATATGATTTCTGCTTTCACCATTGAAGCAATCTTGGCAGCACTAGCTGCCTCTCGAGCCTTGCACAAGTTGCACTCATTTCCTACATCAGGTATAGATATAGATGGGGTAGATGTAAATTTGGTTTGATCGACCCACCGAAAGTATTGACATCAAGTATTTCCTTGACAATATGAAATGTACATCAGTTCTTCATAAAATGATTAGTTGTCACATTATTTTTAAACATAAAATATAATTACGTATCCAGACCTTTTTCCTATTTGGGTAAACCCAAAATTAACACCCAGGATTACTTGTTGTGCATGACATCTTCAACATGCATGGACCAACACCACATTGACACATAGGTACATTGACTGAAGTCATCAATGCTATTTCGACAAATATTGCATTATCACAAATATTATTTTTTTGGCTAAGTCGAAGTCTTTGGTTTAAATCACTAGACACTTAAGACAAAATGACAAACCAAAGACAACCATGCAATTGTAAAGAAAGGTAATTTTCTTAATCACATCACTAATTTGTGCATGTCTAAATACCGGTGTCTTTCAAGTGATTTGATTCTATTCATACCCACTACAAATGAGAACAGTCTTAACTAGTGAGGTTGTTTAAGCATATAGAGATTAAATACAATCTTTTAGAATGAAATTTCTCTTAAAAAAATATCAAAGATATATAAGGAGGACATATAAAATAAGGTGAATAAGAGTAGTACATATAAAACAATCGTTAGAACATGCCAAACATCTGGCATAATTGTACATTTCATTTATGTCATTGATATTCTTCTTCATCCATCTCATCATCAAGATCATCATCGTAGACGACATCATCACCACCACTATTGTTGTCATCATCACCATCAACATCATCATCATCATCATCATCCTCATCAGTAGAAGCATCATCCTCATTAGTAGCAGCATCATCGTCATCTTCTTCTTCATATTCTTCTTCGACTAGCTCTCGATCATGATCTAGTTCTACATCATCTTCTACTTCTTCATCTTCTTCAGTATCTTCTTCCATCGCATTATACTTTATCAGTCTTCCTCTTGGATCAAGTCTAACAACAAATAACCAACCTAGTTTATGTTCAATAACAGTTCTATCAGGATCATGTCTAACAGTTCTGCCATGTTCAATAACAGTTCTATCAAGATCATTTTTATTGAGTCGTATTCTATACCATATCACAATGAAGAGAACTAATTTGAAGGAATTGAAGCCACAGTCAAGTATATCAACCAAAATACCATATTATCAATTTTGTGACTCTCGAGGATGTAAGTCATTTCTAGATCAAATATTAGTCACTTAGAACACTACACTTATCCCAGAATCACAAATTCTCTTCGTGTCATCCAACTTTTTGACGTGAAATTTATAACCATTGCAAAACAAAGTCTTGTGGTGTTTCACCTACAATAATGTCAAACATGTATAAATTATTGCATCACGAGTTGAAAAATATACAATTGATTAATTAACAATTTATAAGTACTTGGTGATCTCTTAAACCATATGCTAACTCTATTTCCTTTTGTGTAACATTGGGATCTCCATTTCAATGAGCTTGTATAACCAATAAAGACATAGATTCCCATGTTAATCTATGACCATCATGTTGACATCGTTCAATCCATGTCGTCATCCAATCTTGATTGTTTGCAATAAATAAATGTATTGCATCCCACTCTTTAGCAGTTGTACAAAAGTAAATAGATGACTTACAACAGATTTATTTTGAAGATTAAGAAATAATTTACTACAAGAACATCTCATAATTTATTACCTTTTAGTTTCCTAAATCTACCATTGCCCACCAAGTACTCCCCTTCAAATTTTTTAATTGAGTCGAGATCCCAAATGCAATCTATATGGGTCTTTGCTGCAAGATTAGAAAGACATTGAGTAATGTACACCATCATCTAGTATCCCATATATCCCTCAACCATAGAACCCTTAGGACATGCTCTTTTTTGTACCAAACCCTTCAAAAATTTCAAGTGTCTCTCAACCATCCACATTGACCTAGCATATACAAGTCCACACAATTCAATCTCCTCAACTTAGTGTATGAGGTAGTTTTCTTGTGCATTAAAAAAAACTGGAGGTAAAACACTTTTGCATTTCACACATTAATCGAGAAATTATTTTCTTCTAATATTTTATATCTTCTTTATGGATTTCTTTATATGATAACCACCTACAAGGGATTCAAGACATAAATATATAAATACGAGACTTTACAATATATTACTTGTTTGATATATTGAACAAATATCACTTCTTACCTCATGTATTTTCCAAGATCATATATCACTTGTTTAATATTATTGTCAAAGTTCTCTGGGAGAGATAGGGGTAGCAAATACTGCAACAATAGTCAACTGATCATTTCATATAATGAAAATTGAATGCAATTACACAAATATATTGTAAATACAAAATATTATGACTTACCTTGATGAAGGTATGTTAGTCGTGCATTTTCATCCCTAACCCAAAATCATTTTTCTTTGATATGAGATTCCTTATATTCGCAGAAAAATCCTATAGGAAATTGAATTTTTTGGATCACTTCTTTTATGGCATTACTTTGTTACTTTTTTAATAACCAAAGAAGAGCACTTGCATTAATCCGGTCTCCATTGCAATTTGATTCAATGATATTTTTCATTGCATTATTGGAATCATGAATGTCACTACAAATTTTGCCAAGTTTTTTTTTGTCACACCTTCCATCCAATATTTTCCATGTCTCTATTACATTTTTTCCAATATGCATAGTATCAAACAAATGCATAATTTATAGATTCTTATAGTAGGATAGCCTACTAAATTCTCTGGGATAACATTTTAGTCCCTTTGGAAGCTGGTCAATGATGCCTTCACGACCTTCAAGATTATCAACTACATAATTAGCTAACAAAACATAATCAAAATATATAATTTTCAAACATTGACCATTACGTGGAACGATATTACTTTGAATTCTATTATATTCCAACTGCCATAGGTGAGGTGTCATTCTTTGGGGCTTTGATGTAGTCTCTTCTTTCCCATTGAAAAGATGACTTTCTGCACTTCGGTACTTAAGATTTCTGAGGAGGAACTGCCTATACTCATCAAACACCTATTTTTTTAAACTTTTGGAATGACGGAATTTCATCTTTGGACCACACATTGGACATGCAAATTTTCCCTTTGTTTGAAGACCTACAAGATAACGATAAAATTGGATTAAATATGTATATTTTTAGAATTTGAATTATCCTATACAACTAGAATTCACCATAACATACCACAGAAATGTGTCAACCCTAGAGTATCATGAATTGTCCACACAAGCATTGCATGAAATTGAAATTCTCTTTGTCCAATTGGTCGGGAGATGTCATACATAGTGAAACCATTCCACAACACCAGCAACTCATCGATAAGAGGTGCAATATATACATTCATATCTTTCACTTGGTACTTACCTAGTTGAATTAAAAACATCAGATAATTATTGTGGTCATTTCACTCCAAGACTTATAATTACATGTAGATAACTATAAAATAATAAGATACTTGGAACAATCATTGCCAACATAATGTGCTCCCTCTTTATTGACATCCATGGAGGGAAGGTTATTATTTATAATAAAAATAGGCCACACCAAGCAAATGGATCTCATCTCTCCATGTGGATTGACATCGTCTGCTGGTAGAGAAAGCCTGAGATTTTGAGGTTCTTCTTTAAAGTGTGGCCACTTTTCCTCTATGTCCATAAATGATGAACCATCCACAAGCATTCAAATAATGTCATCTTGACTCCTACCACATGCATGGTAATCCATAAATTGTGCCAAGCTATTGCACCTGAATAATCATTTCAGACATGGAATAATGGGGCTGTGACGAAGAACCTTGCGGGGCACCTTTTTTGTCACTTGATCATCTTAATATCTACTCATATGGCATTCAAGGCATTCTGTTTCATTTTCATGTTCTTTATAATAAATAATATGATCTTCAGGACAAGCATCTATTGTTTGATACTCCATTCCAATATGTTTCATAGTGGCACATAATTCTCGGTATGAGCGAGGGAGAACATTTGATGGTGGTAAAAAAAAGTCACCTATCAATCTGCAACAAATAATATAAGCCATTACTATAAACAATCTTAATGGTACATGTTTCACCTTTTATAGACTATAATGACATATATGACAAACCTTAGCATACATGACATTGCTATGTTGGATAAACCATTCATAACCTTCAAATTCAGTAACAACAATACAACAAAGAGAAGAGTAGATTGGGAGCCTTCGTAAAGGGTGGTGTTCACCTTCTCAAGTAGAGGTATATCATGTACATTGTCAATGTCATCCTCATCAGTAGCAACAGTAGAACCAGTAGCACCAGTACCAAATGTGTCAACGATCAATGCATTCATACCATCATCTTCAAATATGTTTTCTAGCACATGATCGTCATCTTCCATGGGATCATGATCTTTAACTTCAATATTCACACCTCCATGTTCCTCTATATTCACACTAGGGAGATCGACCTATATAAAAATGATGATAATCAAACCTCCTTCCATGGTTCATATGTATATTAATTGTGAAAATAATATAACAAACAACTTACCATTGGATTATAATCAAACCCCCCTTCCATGTGACCATTCTCCCTACAATGTCTCTTTGTTGTTTTGATTTTGATTCTTCTTGTCTTTAAGCCATTACAACTCTTGAATGGACAATAAAATTTGTCATTGTCTTCTCTTTGAAAGTTAGACAACAATCTAGAAATTATCTCCCTATTTTGATCGAATTCCCTTGTATTATCTGACATGATCCTTAATGTGTCTATCTGCAAAACAAATTGGAGATGCCTCCTTTCATTAGCTTCATGTCACCTTCTCATAGCTTCTCATTTTCTGATAGATTTTTCCAAAAGCTTTGTAGGAAACCAAGTAAGGGGTATTATTGAGTTCAAACACATTGAGCTGCTACAACTGAATTATAAATCATGAATTCACTATAAAATTAAAACTAAATAGGGACATAAGTAAGATATTTAATGCATTATTACTTCATCATGATGATAAAAAATTTATTGGCTCAAAGCACAGAAAAATTCAAAACAGTAGGATATCTTAATCTTTATGAGCTCAAATTCAAAACAATAAGTGCAGTATTTTATTACTGATGTCCCTATTTGATCTAATAGCATCAATATAACAAACAAAACACTGATCAATTAAATAGGGACATGAGGTGCTCAAACAGTGAGCTCATAAAACAATATATTTAGTCTTAATAAAATCTTATAAAATAACATATATTGTGTGAAGTGTTTGATCTCTCTTTATTTGTTTTGTTGTTGATATTCACTATGTGGTACTCCCCATTTATGATCATTTCATGAAAAAATATCTTGATGGCTTGCGGGCTGTAAGCTAGGGCATCATGCAATTATTTATGAGCTCACTATTTGAGCACTGGCCAATCAAATAAGAACATGAGGTGCTCAAACAGTGAGCTCATAAACAATACATGATTCCCTAGTTGTAGGTAGTTATCTCTTCTATAATGATGGAGGAGTGAAAGGTAATGATCAATGAGGTTGTTGCTATTAGATCATACATTAATACACTTACTGTTTTGAATTTGAGCTCAGGCATCATGCAATGTTATTGTTTATATTGCATGCTTGCTGCTGTTGTGCACCATATATTGTTTTATACACTATTTATTTCATTGAGACTGTGAGCTATTGTAGTTGACTGTATTCTTTTAGGGTCTGATCTATTGTAGTTGTTTCTTTTTTCTTTGAATCATTGTTTACAATTACTTTTGATGCAATATTTGTGTGACAAACAAGAACAAAATGGTGAACGAGTGTATTTGACAAAGATAAACATGACACATTTTGTCGGGATGATTGGGTTGGCCTGGTAGCATTTACATGGCCTAGCCAAATATTAAACAGTGAGCTCATCAACAATGCCAGTATTAAACAATGAGATCATGAACAATGTATGAAGCCCTAGCTTGCAGGCCCACGAGCCATCAAGACATTTCCTCATGAAATGATCATAAACGGGGAGTACCACATAGTGAATATCAACACCAAAACAAATAAAGAGAGATCAAACACTTCACACAATGCCTTGAAGGTAATAGAAATGATGTCTTAACTCTCAAAGCTTGCAAATCATCAAGCATTCCAAATGAAAAAATGTAAACAATGCCAGTATTAAATAATGAGCTCATGAACAATGCATCATGTCCCTATTTGATCTAATAGCATCAATATAACAAACAGAGCACTAACCAATCAAATAGGGACATGAGGTGCTCAAACAGTGAGCTCATAAAATAATATATTTAGTCTTAATAAAATCTTATAAAGCAACGTATATTGTGTGAAGTGTTTGATCTCTCTTTTTTTTTTTTGTTGTTGATATTCACTATGTGGTACTCCCTGTTTATGATCAAATAGACAAAGCTCGAATGCCTACCTCAAGTGCCAGTGCCCTCTTCCCATATGGTGCCAGCCTCTTCACGCATGCCAAACTCGAATGCCATCTTTGTGCCATGCAAAAGTGTAGTGTCGTCTTCACGAAAGCTCTTCGAATTCACAAATTACAAATGACACTTTATTTTTCTTTTCTTTTTGTTTATAACCAAATGGGTGTCACAATTTATGAGCTCACTGTTTGAGCACTAACCAATTAAATAGGGACATGAGGTGCTCAAACATTGAGCTCATAAACATGCATGATGCCCTGGTTGTAGGTAGTTATCTCTTCTATAATGATGGAGGAGTGAAAGGTAATGATCAATGAGGTTGCTACTATTAGATCATACATTAATACACTTACTGTTTTGAATTTGAGCTCGGGCATCATGCAATGTTATTGTTGTCATTGCATGCTTGCTGATGTTGTGCACCATATATTATTTTATACACATAGAACAATAGATTTGGGGACTTAGACTTATGTTCAATCTTTAGTAATGGTTTGGGGAACTAATTACTAGATGAGTGACTATAGTACCCTAGTTTGCATTATTAGATGATCTTGTTTAATTTGTGTTCATTTCATGCAAAGATACATGTAAAGGAAAAGAAATTTTTGCATCTAAAGATTACATGTATATATATGAAAAATAACTTGTATATACTATACAAGGAAAATAACTTTCAGAAGAAAATGCAAGAGTACAGGCATACATAAGAGGATGAACATAAATAATAAGGGTGTCAGACATTGCCTGAAGTGATGAATTTTTGACCCGAGTATGAATCTAGTGTGCCCCTATGTGATCTAGTACCTACAAAGAAAGAGAGATGGAGGTTAATAAAAAATATCTAAGCAATGAATGGCATCCTATTACTGATCCTCATCTACAATTATGCATGTGCATAGTCAAGCCATACACTTCTGAAAGAAAAACCAAGCTCACGGTCTCAATGAAATAAACAATGTATAAAACAATATATGGTACATAACAGCAGCAAGCATGTAATGACAACAATAACATTGCATGATGCTCGAGCTCAAATTCAAAATGGTAAGTGTGTTATGTATGATCTAATAGCAGCAACCTCATTGATCATTACCTTCACTCCTCCATCATTATAGAAGAGATAACTACCTACAACTATATTTCATAATTTCTCCTTTGAAATATATATATATATCAAGTTTAATTATGAGTTTACATCATATATTTAGTCTTAATAAAATCTCATAAAATAACATAAAACTAATCCAAAATACTTTATCTTAATAAAATATTAATAAAAAAATATATTTAGTCTTAATAAAATAATACACTTATTGTTTTGAATTTGAGCTCAGGCATCATGCATTGTTTATGAGCTCATTATTTGATTACCATCCAATCAAATAGGGACATGAGGTGCTCAAATAGTGTGCTCATAAACAATGCATGATGCCCTAGCTTACAGCCTGCAAGCCATCAAGACATGTCCTCATGAAATGATCATAAATGGGGAGTACCACATAGTGAATATCAACAACAAAACAAATAAAGAGAGATCAAACACTTCACACAATGCCTTGAAGGTAATAGAAATGATGCCCTAGCTCTCAAAGCTCGCGGGTCATCAAGCATTCCAAATGAAAAGATATAAACAATGTCAGTATTAAACAGTGAGCTCATGAACAATGTATAATGCCCTAGCTTGCAGCCCGTGAGCCATCAAGATATTTCCTCATCAAATGATCATAAACGGGGTGTACCACATAGTGAATATCAACACCTAAACAAATAAAGAGAGATCAAACACTTCACACAATATATGTTGTTTTATAAGATTTTATTAAGACTAAATATATTGTTTTATGAGCTCACTGTTTGAGCATCTCATGTCCCTATTTGATTGGTCGGTGCTTTGTTTGTTATATTGATGCTATTAGATCAAATAAGGATATCAGTAATAAAATAATACACATACAGTTTTGAATCTGAGCTCATAAAGATTAACTTTCAGAATAATATGAATGAATACAAACATACATAAGTGGATGAACATAAATAATGAAGGTACCAAACATTTCCTAAAGTAATGAAGTGTTGACCCAGGCTTCAATCCAGTATGATCTTGTATGATCCAAAACATGCAAGGAAGGAAAAGATGTGGTTAGATCCAAAGGATCTAAGCAACGCCTGGCACTCTATTACTGATCCTCATCTACAATTATGCATGTGCATAGTCAAGCCATACACTTCTAAAATGAACTATGCTACAGAACAATATAGGTGTGTGTTAATGTGATTCAAAATCTATTATGCAAGATTGTTTTATTATTGAGATAAGGATATCTTAAGTCTACAAGAATAAATGTTTTGAGAAATATTTGAATTTAATTTTGACAATAACATGAGGAGTGATATATTTCAAGCTTCAGTGAGATTTTCATACGACACAGTGTTCGTAGATTATGTTCAATGCATTATTTTACGCTTGTATTGGTGGGAAAACTCTTGAAAATGTGCGAAAGAGATTGCATTCAACCATGTTGTTTACATGACACATGTAGTTTACCTCCAGTCTAAATCAGTGTGGCATACAAATTTGTGGATGCTGCATGTTATGAAGCCTCGCTGAAGCTTGAAAATGATAAGCATTATGATGCTAAGGTATGGTGTGGTAAGCACAAGTATAGTTTCTCATAAGCTGCTATTGGTATAGTTTTTTTTTTTCAGCAGTTACAGAATCCAGCTTCTCCTATACTTACATGTATGTATACATTTTGGGCTTGGCTTTAATGTCATGTAAATTTGAGTGAAATGGTAATAATATTTAACAGCAACAAGTATGGCATTTTAAAACAACTATGCATATACATTATATAACAAGAGGAGTGATATATTTTAATGGCAACACTTAATGAGAAGGATGCCTATATAATAGGAGGAGTGATATATTTTAATGGCAATGGACATAGAAATTGTAGTGAAACTTTATAATTTATTATTGTAAGTGGACATAGAAATTGCAGTGTAAGTAGTAGGATGATTGTTCATGAGCTCATTGTTTAATATATGGCCAGGCCATGTAAATGGTACCAGGCCAACCCAATCAGCCCAACAAAATGTGTCATGTTTATCTTTGTCAAATACACTCGTTCACCATTTTGTTCTTGTTCTTCACACAAATATTGCGTCAAAAGTAATTGTAAACAATGATTCAAAGAAAAAAGAAACAACTACAATAGATCAAACCTCAAAAGAATACAGTCAGCTACAATAGCTCACAGTCTCAATGATATAAATAGTGTATAAAACAATATATGGTGCACAATAGCAGCAAGCATGCAATGACAACAATAACATTGCATGATAAAATTCAATACTCTTAGTTTTTATTCAAATCTATTCAAAACTCCTATCATCTCATTGTCCAATAGTTAAGCTAACTTATGACTTCAAAGGAGGAATTATGAAATATAGTTGTAGGTAGTTATCTTGGTGCAAGGGCACCTAGAAGACACAAAGAAACCCAAATACCGATGAAGAAAGACTTGGAGCCATTGGAGATTATAAATACATCCAAAGACATCAACTGGATGATTTTGGCACCTATAATGGCCTATGAGGTCATTTCATGCAATAAGAATGGTGAATGTGTAATCAGTCCTAAAATGCCTAATAAGCCTTAGGACCAAATTTGGAGTCTAGGATAGAATTAGGTGTTACAAAGTTTCAAATAGGATAAATTAGTCTTAATAATAGGTTAATAAGTCCATTTAGATGATTTGGTAAAGTTTGATCACTTGGCAATTTCAAATATTCAAAAGTTACAAAGTTATAAATTTGAATTTTCAAATTATAACGGTTATGGACATTTAGTAGGAATTAGTTTTGTTATTGTTTCAGGCCAAATTAAGCCATCCAACCAATTTGGATCAATTGGGGTAGTTGATATGGGTTTATTAAATGTCTCACAAATCCATTGTATGGGCATGAGACTCTGTTGTATGGACTGTACCCAATTTTGGAGAATAAAGTCTGATTTTCTTACAATTTTTGAAGGGTTTTTGGTATGAAACAAAGTTGATAACATTTGGAATGGTTTCTAAAATTTTTTGAACTTATTATTTCATGTCTTTGAATTCATTCATGCTCTGAGAATCCCATACTAATCACTGTTATTCTACCCTTGGAACTGTACAATCATTGGAAATCTGATTTAGGACAGTTTATTGAGTTTTTATTCATTATGAATGTCATTCTATGGATGTAGACTACTGATTCTCATATAATGGCACTCAATTAACATGTATTCTATTCCTCTAACATTAGGAATACAAGTTTGATTAACTGTTGTGGTGATCACCATAGGGAACACTAAAAAGACCTAAGTGAATTTGGAGGGTAGGGTGAAGGATAGAGAGTCGTGGCCAAAAAAGGGCACTATTTTATGATTGAAAGTGTATATACATGTTGATTAAAATGTGTTCCAACCTTTATTTTTTGCAAGAAGCTTTGGGAATCGTGACATTGGAGAAGCCCTAGTTTTAAGGGTTTGGAGAGTGCAAATTGGGGCTTTTGTGTCTAGAAGTCTCTTGGAATCAAATTGGTTCCATATTACTCTAATTAAACCTATTCAAGACACTATGAAAAGATTTAGAGCCTAGGAGTTTGACTGGTTAGTACTTCCTTTGTAAATGCA